>PVJI01016037.1:0-39431 GCA_004026765.1 Micronycteris hirsuta
GCCACCACCAGTCAGTCACCCTGTGCCTATGACACTGAACCTGATGTCACTGTCGGGGCCCAGAGGAACCTAGAAGGAAGGCTGGCTCAGCCTAACCTAGCTGTCCCCGTTCTTGGCTGTGGCCTGTGGGCGGGTGTGCGGTGACTCCGGCCCCCCACCAGTCGCTGAGCCTCTCCGCTGCCCCAGGAGGGTGAGCGGCAGTCCGCTGACTGCCCTCAAGTGGTAAATAGAGTCTATTCTATCACATCTCTGAGGAGAGAAAGCATGCAGCCTCTCTGAGGAAAAGTATAGGAAAAATTCCTTTAAAAATATGTGCACATTTCATAGCATCATTGTCCTCCAGTGCTGAAAGTGCCTCGGAGTTTTAGTCCAGTGGTCATCAGAAGCACCCAGGAGCATTAACCAACGTGAGCTCCCAGACCCTGCGCCAGAGCTTCCGATTTGGGCAGGGGGGAGGGGGATGTAAAGCTCCCCGGTGATTCTGATGGGCAGCTGGGTTTAGGAGCCAGACGTCTATCCTGATTCCCTAATCTCCCTGATTTTACAAGGGCAGGGCCCAGTACATGGTCTCTCCAGGCCACCTAATCCATTCGGGACAAAGCCAGGACTAACAGACAGCCCTCCTGGCTCTTACTCTACCTTCTGCTTTGGCCTCGTCACTTCAGCTAAAAACAGCCCGCAGGCCTGCCTCTCTTAACCCACTGGCACCTGGTCAGGAGTCAAGGTCAGCTCACTTCCCCTTGTCTTCAGGTGCCAAAGAGCCATGCCCCTCCCACCCCCTCTGGCTGCGCACTGCGTGGCTTCTGGTCTGGCTCTGCGGCCCAGCATAGCCCCGCTACTGCCGCATTCTGCCAACTCTCACTCAGCGCCCTGGGCCAGGGCTGGAGAGCCTGCAGGGGGGGCGGGGGGGGGCGCAGACCCAGTACAGATGGTGAGCTGTGTGCCCTAGGGGTGAGGACACTGTGCTCTGAGGAGGCCCTGCCAGGGAAGGCAGGCAGGCTTCACTGAGGGCGACCAGCCTTGCGACCACGCCGACGTGCTCTCCCGGGTCAAAGAAAGGCCTCCCTGGCTGCCGCACCCCAAGTACACTGGCACCTCCATCAGCTCCTGTCCTCCCTCCCTGCCCATCCCCGTCCCATGCGTGCTCACGCACTCCTCCCGTATCACTCAGCAAGGCCGCCGTCACTGGTGCCCCCGTGAGTCACCGCTGTGCACCCGTTCTTCCTGCTGAAAGCCACTTCCTTCCTGGAACCACAGCCGCTTTTATCCCAGTTCCGCGAGGCGGTCGTGTTAACCAGTTTGTCAGTCCACTTACGTGCAGCTCTCCCGAAATGATTTGTCTCCTGCTTGTCCTGGGCCTAATGTTCAGTGACAGGAAGTCTGATTTTGCCCATTTAGTGACCCGGTGGCATGTGGTACTTCTTTTCTCCAGCTGATACAGCTAAACTTGACCTTCAGGGTTCACAATACCCACATTATCTTGTAACCAAGGCTGGTAAATCATATCATAGCCTTTGCAGATTTCAAGATCTTCTGGAACTACTTTTAAATGCACATGGACATATTTAATCTACCTGTTATTGTTGAGAGCCCAGTGACCAAAGACGCAGTGGTATTCAGGCATATACAGAAATAAAGAGCTGAGGGTTCACCCGCCGGGAATGCCAAGGGCATGGGACCTTGTGCCATCCTTGCGCACGGGGCCCTCTGAATGGGCCAGCACGGCCTGGGTCTAGACAGGCACAGAATAATGGAGGCCTTTGTGTGCATGGGGCCAGGGGCCGGTCAACTTGCTGAGCTTACTTCTAGGAAAAAAGCTTGTCTTTTTTTTTAAATTCCTGAGAATAGTGCTGGCTTGTTCCCTTTCATAAACATGCCTGAAGGACAGAAGTTCCAGCCTGGCTTCCCAGGGCCAGTGTGCTCCTGGGGAGGGCCACGCTGCGCGGGGCCGGGAGCGCGGTCTCGGGCGGACAGGAACCCGGCACGCTGCCCGTCGGTGCCGTCACTTCACACCGTCTGCGGTGTCACGGCCGTCGTGAGCGTGCTGTTGCTTAGATGGATACGGAGTCACCGGAGTTTTCCTCTTTGCTGTGTTTATTTCTTTAAAGTGCTCTTTGATTTTGGTGTGTTAATCTTTACTTCTCTTGATCCAGTTTACCTTTTGCAAGTCAGCCCTTTCCGAGGGTCTGCCGTGTTCCCGAAGCGGCACGGTTTGCGGTGCTGTGTTGTTTTGTCTGAGCCAGTTGGCAACTCACAGAGCCGGGCACTGTCCTCGTCGCTCTCACAGGGGACTGGAGCTCGGAACGGTGACGCCACCTGCCCAAGGCTTCATCGCCTGTAAGTCACAAAATACAGATTCAAACCTCAGGCGGTCTGGGTCCTTGGCCTGGAAGCGTTCACCTGAAGTCCGGAGTGGACAGCATCTGCTGCTCCTTCCTGTGTGTGCCTCTGCTTCTGCATCAGTCTGCCATTCTTTTTATTCTACAAAGTTCTCTATCCACAGAAACCCTACAAAAGTTTAGAGGTTTCTTGAGCTGACAGTTTGAAAACCTGCAAAGGGTATGTTTTCAGATGTCACCTAGGAGGTGTCAGATCTGAGTCAGGGTATGGACTGTGTCTATTTATAGGACATCGTAATCAGGCAGAGCTCACGGCCCATCCAGAAATAAAACAAGTGGGTTAACACCCTGCCAGCGCCGCATTAATCAAACTCTTGGCGTCGTAAAGATGACACTTTAATAATATGACAAATGTCACTCTTACCAAAGAGCTCTTAAATGTTAATGATTTCGTGACTTTTTCTATTTATGTATTGTTTCACAGCTCTCTAGTTCAGACAACAGGAGGCCTGTGGGGCGGGTTCTTGGAAAGCCTCAAAGAGCACGGCTCCCGGTGTCAGCCGGCATCACTCTTTGAAGAGTGCTCACAATCAGATGCCAGTCAGGGTTCGTTTCGTGTTCTTTAAAGTAAGATATTTAGGGAAAGACCCAAAAACTGGTTTGGATTTAAATTACAGCCATGTACTTGGCTATCATTAAAATAGCCAAGTTAAAGAAATGGTAGCATTTTATGGGAGAAATGCACAAAAGCGAACGTTGAGGCCAGCTCACTATCAGAGCGCACGCCTTATAAACACGTTGCCCAAGAATAGGAAAGGCTCCCGCCCATTTGGAGGTCTTCGCTCAACAAAAATGAGTCAACATGGGAGGAAGGAACAACTAAAAATGAGAAGGAAAAGGAGGGGTCAGTGATTTGGGGGGTTCACTGTCCATCTGTGGCATTTAATTTCATCTTTAAAACATGTTCTCTTCTTGGTCACACGTAACGTGCAAAGCCCAGCTCTCTGGTTGTCTGCACCGTCACCTCCTTTTGCGGAGAAGCAAGGCTTCGGGGTGTGAGGGCCCTTCTGCAGTAGGGGAGGAGGGTAGTCTGCCCTCAGGCTTTTAAAAATAGCTCAGTCGGCAGCCCTGAGCTGCTGTGGATGTGTGTGTCTGCTTGAGCCCATGTAGGGAAGCCTGTCTCTTCGAAGGTCGACCTCAGATGACTGGCCCCTCCAGCCCCCTTTAAGCTGTTCCAAATCACATGGCTGTCAGCTCAAGCTGTGACTTCAGCAGAACAACAAACTCTCCCAAGCGCTGCTTCTCTCTGCTTCGCAGTCTCACACTCTCCTACCCCGTGGGCGCGTCTCTGGGGTCTTTATGAACTGAGTTTCTGTGTCATCATAAACCCACTTTAGAACGTGCCGACCCCTCGTGGTAAGAGCTCTTTGCCAGGTTGCAGCTGGGCCTACAAAGACGCGGGTGTGTTACCCAGGCAGTGTTAAGACTGCAGAGCGTGGAATCATGTTTTCCCAGACTGACTCCCCCAAACTGCTCCCCGGTACCACACTCCATGATCACTGGGAGCTCCCAGCACTCACTGCCGGGGCTGCCCTCCAAGCCCAGGGCGGATATACCCAGTGTCGTTCTGAGCCCCTGCTTCTCGGTCCTGGACATGTACGAACACTTGCCACAGGACACCGTTGAAGAGGTGGTGGCAGAGCCTAGATGTGAACTATCGATTCGTGTCCATCCAAAGGGAGGACATCTCTTTCTGCTCGTTGAGTTCGTAGCCCGAAGAAAAGCTGACACGTGGGGCCTTCCCAGACTCACACATGGAACGGGAAAATTGGACAAGAGAGGAGTGTTTAAAAAGCCCCAAGGTGCAAGGTCCTTCCTTCACCTGTGAATGAAGCACTTGGGACTCAACTCCATCATATCACTGTTCAAATATGGGGAGGTCATTAACCATTCAGTAAGGACTAAATAGCCACCAGTCTTCCCTGGCCTTATCCCTCCAGCCATTGGTCTTTGACCACTAGTCAACACAATGTGACAGTTTTACTCCTCTGTCTAGCGGACACAGTGCATTCAAATCCATGTCCTCCCAACAATAACCTTCCCTGTGAGGTAGGGGTTGTAATTTCCAAATTGCAAAGGAGCAAGCTGAGGCTGGGGATTCAACGGCCCTCCCCGAGTTTCTCAGTGAGCAAGCAGAGGTGGCAGGGCCTGACCCTGGCCTTCCAGTGCCTGGTCTCCTCCTGCCTCCCCGTCTTGTCCCTCTCCCCCTCTTCTCTTCCCCATTTTTCCTCTCCTCGGTGAGTTTTCTCTCATTATGAAGAACAAAAGCTGTCCGGCTGGTCCCACCCCCTTCCACTGGGCCATCGCCTGGTTTATCCATCCGACATTTATTTGGAGAGATACCTTTGACCCACAAGGGCTTTTGTTGACAAGGACTGGGGGTTTCAGGTAGCCCAGCTGCACCCTCTGTTTCCCGGGAGTCCTTGGAAAATGACTGGGTGCCGCCCTGCCAGCAGACCGCAGTCTTGCCCAGCGCGTGTCCACAGCGTCGAGTGCCATGGAGTGCCCGTCTTTGTGTCGGGGGAGTAAGCAGCCTTCCAAAGCTTCCCTGGCAGTTAGGAACAGTCAGAAGCCAACCCTCAAAGTTTTCCTCAGTTTTCTATAGGATGCAGTTCATTTTGAATTTCAGATTCCCCAGAGCCTCGGTAAGGTTTTAATTCATTCCCACAGAAGCAGTTCTGTGAGGACAGGGCCGAGGCAGTTGACGGTAGTGTCCACACCCCCTAACTCACTGTGTGACCTCGAGTAAGTCGTTTGAATTTCCTGGAGCCAGCTGTTCACTTAGACACAGGGGGTCCCATCAATAAGCTGCTTTTTTTTTTTAAGATTTTATTTTATTTTTTTTTTTAAGATTTTATTTTTTTATTTTTAGAGAGAGGGGAAGGGAGGGAGACAGGGAGGGAGAGAAACAGCAATGTATGGTTGCTCCTCACATGGCCCTCACTGGGGACCTGCCCTGCAACCCAGGCATGTGCCCCGACTGGGAATCGAACCTGGTACGCTTTGGTTCCCAGCCCGCGCTCAATCCACTGAGCTACACCAGCCAGGGCAAGATTTTATTTTTTTATTATTAGTTTTAGAGGAGAAGGGAGGGAGAAAGAGAGGGAAAGAAACATCAATGTGTGGTTGCCTCTCACGTGGCCCCCACTGGGGACCTGGCCCACAACCCAGGCATGCGCCCTGACTGGGAATCGAACTGGCAACCCTTTGGTTCACAGGCCGGCACTCAATCCACTGAGTCATACCAGCCAGGGCTGATAAGCTGCTAGAGGCGGGGCCCATTCTTGGAATCTGACCCTGCATTATTGTCTCAGGATGCCCAGGGAAGGGCAGGAAGGGGGTGGCCAAGCAGAGACGGCACAATTGGAAACTTCCACAGAACAGGCCAGTGGACCTTCCTGGAAGTGGACGCAGAGGCTGAGAACATGAGTAGGTCACCTGAGGGTCATGACTCAGGCAGCACCGGGCAGGTGGGATGAGGAGAAAGGACGTAAGGACTGACAGGAAAACTGCCCAGTTACGACAGGACCCTGGAGGCCTGGTGTCCAAAGGTGGCTCATTATTCAGCAGCTTCGGTCATCAGCCACTGCACACCATGAGGACTGAGGTGAGGGAGCAGATGCCAGGCAGTGGGTGGAGTGCTGTGCTGGGTGCCCTTCACCTGCAGTTCGGCCCAGGTAGAGCAGGCCCCTGGGGACCAGGGAGTGTTCAGGAACAGAGTGCCAACCCTAGGGGACCAGGGGCCGGGTGGGGCCTGGAAGCTCTGAGGTACCCCAGCAGCAGATGGTGAGGGGGTCTTAGGGATCCCTGCAGGGACCTGGCAGCTGCCCCAGGCCTGAGGTAATGGGGGGTGGGGGGATTAGGTGTTGGTAAGAAGCTCTGGTAGATGGGAGACTGAGCAGCTATGGAACTTCCTACTTCGGCTGGGGCTGGCTGCAGAGCGGGTCCGGTCTGGGCGTGGGAGGGAGCTGTGTCCACAGGTTCAGCCCCTAGGTTCCGGGAGGCCAAGGAATGATGTGAGGACCCCTGGTGGGCAGCTGGTTCTCCCTGGTTAAACAGGGCAGCCCCTCCGAGTGCTTCAGGGCTGCACGGGCCCTCACCAGCCCCATCCAAACCCACTCAGGCAGGCAAGGAAGTGAATTACCACTTGGTCGTCATATCCTCAGGAATGCAGTTAGTGCCCATCACTCTGAAGGATTCCCAAACTTTCGGCTTCTATATCTCAGAGAATCGTGTAAATATTGTAAGTTGTTCTAATTTGAAAAATAAGTAAACAAGTTTACTGGTGACAGAAGGTTTGGAATCAACTCCCGGCCGGTGCTGGGAGCAGCCGCCAGGCAGCACCCTGTGTGCTGGCGGGAAAGGCCCTCCACGGGGACAGCAGGGCCCGCACTGCCCTCCGCGCCCACTTTCCTGTGCAGCCCGGCAGAGCGGCTGGCTGCTCCCCGTGTGCATCCGCGCCCACGGGCCCTCGGCGGCACCGCGCGCCGTGTCTGGGTAACCCGTTTATTTAATTTCCATTCTTTCACAAGATTACAGTAGAGGTCTGTTTTCTTTAATAGGATTTTCCGTAGCTACATAGTCATTTTTGTTTCGTAATCACTGCTCTGTTTTTCATCCTTTCTCATTTTAGTTATTTTCTTGACTTCTAAATCACTCTGTAGAGCTCTCGATACACAAAGAGAACTTCTGTAATGAACGTTTCTTAATGTCCTAACGCTGGAAAATCAGTGGAAGGCCGGAGCGCTAAGGAAGGTGGGGACACAGGCCAAGCAGGACTCAGCCCCCTCGGCTCCAGTCGGGCCTGCTGCGCCGTGTGATCGGGTTTCTGGTGCTTCTCCCACGTGTCCTGGGGCTCCTCCTCCCCGCGCCAGCTTCTGCTGTCCAGCCTGGGCCCAGGCCGCTGGTCCTGTGCAGAAGTGACTTAGTGCCACCGGTGGAGACCTCGGGCTCTACATGTTCACAGGAAGGTTGCGCACTGGGCGCATGTTTCCGGCCAGTCAGCCGTCCACACCGTTTCCTGCTGCTCCCAGGCACTGGCCCCGGTGAAACTCTCATTGGGACTTCCGGTTGATCACCAGAACTAAGATCTTTCCCACCCAGGCCCCACCCAGCCCGCTGTCTCCCTACAGACACAGAACAGCCACTCAGAGGCACAACTGAACTGTCACCACAGGGGACTTCCCCAAGTCCGTAGCCCTTCCCTGGGGGTGCTGTTCAGGATGGGGTTCCCGGGAAATCTGTGCGACCCCGCCTCGCCCCGCCCCCGCCTGTCTGCCCCTCCAGAATCAGCATCAGCACAGTATTAGGATGGCGGAGTTGTTCGAAAGCTTCCGTCAGCTCCTAGCTCCACAAGCAGAGTCTAAACACACCCGACCTCCCTCCACCAAGCCTGCCCCAAGGGTGGCCCAGCATGCTACCTCCCCACCTCCTCCGTGCTCCTCCCTCCCCTGCCCCCACACCCCACCTGCTCTTTAAGGCCCGGCTCAGACGTCCCCCTTCCCTGGGTCTGTCCCACAGCCCTCATCTGCCACGTCCCACACCCCAAGGCCTTTTCCCAGCTCTTTTCCCTCCTGACCCTTAATGATGGGGTTTTCTCTGCTCACTTCTCCTGAGTGGTCTCACCGCCCTGTGGCTCTGGCTCCACCCCTACTCCAGCCCTCACACCCGCCCCCAAGTTCTGGTCCTCCTTCCAGCCCCCCTGAGACTGCTCCCCCCTTGACACCTCGTACACTCCCCATTCTGCGTGTCCAGGACCGGGCTTGTCGTCCCCCCACCCTCCCCCAGGCCTGGGGCTCTGCGGGGGCACCAGTGTGTGTCTCAGTGCACACAGATGCCATCTCGTTTGTCCGGTGGCACTTGCGAACAGCACATCCTCACTGACATGCACCCTCAGGTTCACGCCTACATCATCAGCCACCTGAAGAAGGAGATGCCGAGCGTTTTTGGAAAGGAGAACAAGAAAAGAGAGCTGATCAGCCGGTTGCCAGAAATCTACATTCAGCTGCAGCGAGAGTACCAGATTTCTGCAGGGGACTTCCCGGAGGTCAAGGCGATGCAGGTACTGAGCCCGTCCCCGCAGCATGAGGGGGCGGACAGGCACGGCCACCTCCTGGCTGCGCGCTGGGCACACCCGGTTCCCTGGTTCAGGATGGAGGGGAGTGTGGTGGATCCGTCTTCCTGGCGGTGACCCGTGAGAATGGGCTGCTGTGACTGACGCTGAAGTCACCTGCCTCCTGTAACCTGTGAATAAAAGGGGGCACATTTCACAAAGTTAATTAAGCTCGCAGAAAAAAATTATCTGAGCCATCCTCTCAGGCTGTTCTTGATTGTGCTGTCGTTGAGGTGGCACCTGCGGTTTGGAATCCCAGAGCCGCAGGGGATTAGGGCCGGCTGCCGCCACAGGCCGCCCTGCCGGGACCGCCCCGCGCTGCGGGGTCACCTGCTCAGGGGGCGGTGCTGCCGCAGACTCGGGCCAGTCGGAGGCCACGGGCTCTGTGGGCACAGCTAGACTCCACTGAGTCCATCTCGCTGTGCCTACTGAGGACTTTGCTTAAATGCCCGCGCTGGGCAGCCTTTGGCCAGATTCCGGGGTCTCCCTGAGTTGTGCGTGGGCAGCCCCAGGTGAGCCCGAGTGGGTGCTGCGTTCCGCCGCCCCGGCCTGACCAGTGTGTCCACCACCCCGTGGTGGTGTTGGATGAACACATCGGTGCTGACCGTATCCTTCCGAGTGAGGCAGACAGGTCCTCGCACTGCACAAGAAAATGGTCTCCCAGGGCCGGACTGACCGTCTTCTTGTCCAGTGCAGGGCCCGTCTACCCTGGAGCTGCCGTCCTCTGGAAGGCAAGTGAAGCACACTGAGACAGCGCAGCCAGCTCCGTGGACGGGGGAGGCAGGCCGGGCGAACGGAAACCCTGTCGCGCACTCTGACTGCCTCCTGCTTCCTCACGTTTGGTAGCGATCGGGGCTCCTAGAAATGTGTCTCCACCAGGAAGAAACCAACTCCACAGGCGAGAGGAGAACTGGGGGGCCCACGGCAGGGCAGACCTGAGCTCCAGGCCAGCCCGGCAGGAAGGCCCTGTCCCGCATGGGGGTTGCTGCCCTGCAGGAATGCGGGCCTGGAAATCCACAGTCCCCTGGTTTTCACAGATTGGCTCACACTTCCAGAGAACACTATGTAGGCCAAACAGAGGACACCCACATACTTGGCTGCGCCCTGAGCCGTAGAGGAAGACAGAGCAGACGTGAGAGGGCAGTTTAAAGTAATGCGGCCGGCAGGTGGCCTGTGAGCTGCCCGCCTGCCTCAGCAGGGAGGCAGACAGGAGGCAGGTGCCAACAGGCAGCAGGAGGGGAAGTGTCGATCCGAAGCTTTTTTAGGTGTAAACTTCATATGCAGTGAGAGAAGAGTGGGCCTCACTCGGGGTTGCGGGGCGGGGCCCAGGGGTTTCTGCATCTGGTCAGAACGACTTAGCCGGCCTCAGGGTAAGTACAGATACATCTGTGTTCTTCCGTAAATGAAATAAGCATCCCTGTACTCAGAAGAGGAATTGCGTTTTTTTCCTGGTCACAAGACGGCTAATTTGAGGGCCTCTCGGAGCACCTTCCTGAGTGGGCCCCACTTTCATGCCCTCGGTTTATGCCCTGCACTCCATGGCCAAAGTGAGGGACAGCTGTTTCCTGGTGCCCTTCAGAAATTGTCAAAGGGAAATTGGTTTCCTGGCGGAACTGAAAACTGTGTGCACTATGGCCTAACAGGACTTCTGTGGCTCATTAGCCTACTGAGGCTGCCACCACGCCCCGCCCACCAGAAAGTGAGGCTCCACTGTGCCCATTGGGGGGCTGCTGCAGGCCTCCCGCCCAGCCCCCAGTGCACTCCCTTAACATAGGGGCGCAGTGTGACCAGAGCTGCTGCTGACCACATTAGCCGGGGCCTGGCTGGGGCAGTGGACACCGGAGCTGGGGCAGAAGGACAGTCCCTGGAGGAAAAAATAAGGAAGCCATGTGCCCCCTCACTGCGGGCCTGAGGAGCAGGCCCAGCCCCGTTCGCTGGATGATACTGGAAAGGCCCAAACCTTTACCAAGAACCCGGTGGGTCAGGCCCCACACCAGCTGCCTCAGCACCCTCAGTGGGCACCTGAGTGCCCTAGGAGTGGGATCCAGGAGTCCCACGTGACAGGTGCCCCATTCACCTGTGTTCATTTATTCATTCACCAAAAACACACTAATTAAGCCTGCTGTGGCCAGGCAGTGTTCTGGACCCAGGGTAAGTCAATGATCAGAAATGAACTACTGGAAGAAATCTTTGCCTCGAGGGCACAGGTGGCAAAGACAAGTCCCGAGTGCCGAATCCGGCCCTCCGCCTTGTTCTATCCGACGGCAGCGCCGAGCTCTCACTGAACTGTCCAGGAGTAGTCACATTTGTACAGTCCTAACATTCCATTCAGCCCTTTGAAGGCAGCCGCAGGGCTGATGTGGCCCCCGGCGAAAATGAGTTTGACACCCCTCCCTTTGGGGTGTACGTGGTGGATTATGGTTTTTGCCATGGTGACAGCGGTTGACTGTGAAGCTTTGGCAGCAAAGTTTATTGATGGGTCACGTGCTCCTTGTCAGCACAGAAGTGCCATTGTGCGCCAGGGTCATTAACCACCACCTCCGTTGCCTGTGCCGCTGGGCGCTCTTCCTCACAAAGCCCCGACTCCGCGAGGCCAGCGGCCCGTGCCCCGTCGCTGCCGCATCCCCGGCACCTCGATGAGTATGCTCTGAATGAGTTCATTGTTACGTTAGTGTATGTTTCTGTCCGTGGAAGAAAGTCCAAGCCTATAGAAAAAAAAATTTAAGCATTTATTTGAGCCAAAAAACTGAGGACCAGCCAGAAGCAAAATCTCAAAGGATTGAGAAAATGCACCAAAGAATGGCAGTTTTACAATTCTTTTAATGCACTTAGAATCAAAGGGAAAAAAATGTGAGGAAGGTTACATGAAATCGTTCTGGTAGGTTAAGGAGACAGGAGAGAGCAAAGTGGGGCAATCTCTGGGACTGGACGGAAAGTACAATAGACACCTGCTAGTCTTCCACCGGCAGGTTCAGGGCACGGAACTTCCACACAACACCCACGGCCTGGGGCGGCAAGACAGCAGGGAGCTTCCCCGCAGCCCCTCCCTGGTGCGTGGTTACTGCTCCTCCGAGGGGTCTGGAAGAGACAGTTACTGGCGGACTAAGGGTATGTTGTCCCCGTGCACAGAAACAATGCACAGGGCTCACCTAAGGCACAAAGTTAACCTTTCTTAAGGAATCTGCAGGCCGGGAATGTGACTGAGCACAGGGCCTCTGAGCTGGTCAGGGCTGCTACATAGCCCTCCTTTCCGTTCACACATTACCACAGCGGGCTCTGGGGCAGTGACCTCTCAGATGCCGGTCCAACCTGGTCCTGACTCTCACAGGGCGTACAGACCAGCTGCTTGCAGAGCACAGCCTGGAAGCTGGAAGATGCTTCCTCCTCGGGAAACTAGCAGGGTGCTGATCACACTGCCCCCATCCCTGCAGAGACACCACAGGGAACAAGGCAGGCCTGGAGCCCATAAGGTGTGCTTACAGCCACCTGACACTTCAGGCTAGTTTGCTGTCACCCAGGAGCTTTGGTGGGAGGAGGTCATGGTGTAGGTCAGGACCTCTGTCATCACGGAGTCTGCTGAGCATCCGACACCCACTATAACACAGGCATTAGACCTCACTTCACCTGCGTCTGTGACGGGGTGGGGCTTACGCATGGCAATGATTTATCATGACCTTTGCACCTCTCAGGGTCACTCAGAGAGCTCGCCCATGCCAGCTCTCAGTCTCTGTTCTCCCCGTGCTCCCAGACCACGCTGGTCTGGCTGACTCTTCGCCATGCTGAGTCAAGGTGTTTCAAAGGCTTTTGCCTGGTGCTGGGAGATACCTGTGACCTACTGGTAAGAATCCCTGCGTCCACCTGCCCTCTTGGGGTGGAGTCTGATTTGCCACCCTGACACGTCCCTACTGGAAAACAAGGAGAACACGAGTAAGGTCTCCTTTATTGCTGACTCCGTAGTCAGCCAAGGAGAATTTGGCCCCCATAGCTGAGGAGTTGGCAGCGTTTCAACAGCAGAGGGCAGCAGAGTCACCCATCTGCTCAGACCCTCCCTGGACTTGAAAACTGCTTCTGGTGAATGTTGGGGGTGGGCAAGGGACAGCCCCTGGGGACTGGGCTGGGAACTGACCTTTGAATCTTGGGGTCCTGGGTTGGTGGCTTTGATGGCTGCACTTGCTGATGGGTAGATCTTTAAATTCTGCAGTGTACAGTCATCCCTTTAAAAAGATGTCTGTTTTGGAGCCGCCCTGGTGGAGGGCAGGGCTGGCAGTGGTTTACTTTGTGCCCCCCACTCGCTGCTCAGGCCTGGGGCGTGGGCAGTGCAGGCAGGGGCGTGCGGGGTTCATTTCCTCTGTGCCCTCCAGGGCAGGAACGACTGCAACTGCTGCTTCCTGTCCACCCCTACAAATATGTGGCCATTTCCCCTTGCCAGCTTCCCAGAGGTTGCCAGTCTGGACCTACGTCCCCTGCAGGAGGGTGGAAAGTGTGGGCGGACCCCACCCTCATTTGTCTGCTGGCCAGACACGGGGGCCCTGTGTGTGCCTGGCGGGGTGCAGCCATGTTTGCCCCGGCAGCACTCGGATTTTTGTGTAGGCCACCTGCTTCCCTCCTCCCAGGCGTCCTCGGTCCCCTTGGCTGACTGGGATTGTTTGGTGCTGCTGTTGGGGTGACACGCATGTGTCCAGAGTCCGCCCGTAAGGATGAAGGAACGCGTTTTAGAAACTAGCCTGCACCGCCCTGCTGCTCTGGGCCGAGTGCTGCCGCACACTGAGGTCAGCTCGGCCCGGCCCAGCAAGGTCTGTCTGACAGCGGCAGAGGTGGCAGCTACGAAGAGTATTGGAGGCGCCTCTCTAGACACGGTGTCAGGCTGTTTAGCGTTCAGTTCTGTCCCCTCCGCCACCGAAAGCTAAAGGCTCCACTTCTAAATGCACAGCAGAGAATGTCTGCCCTGCCACTGTGCCCAGACACCACCTCCTCCGTGGGAAACAACCCAAGCGTCCCGCTACGTGGGCGAGGTGAGTGACAGTGGCGTAGCTACAGATTCAGTATCGTGTGGCTGCAGAGACAGCAGGCGGGTTCCCAGGTTCCGCGCAGGCCTGGCACAGCGGGGCGGGCTGCCCCCGGCCGAGCGGCTCCGCAAAGGTGGGGAGGTGGGATTTTTTGTTGTCGTCGTTGGTTGGTTGGTTGGTCTTGGAGTTTTGTTTTTGCTTTTTTGGTTTTAGCTCCTGGCATTCAAGGAAATGTCTGTCAAAACACTAGCTGAACACAGACTAAGGAACAGATTTCAGTGAATACAGTCTTTGCAAAAAATAGTTTGGGAAAGTCACTAAAAGAAAAGAATAAGCTTGTATAAAAAATAATATCATGGAAAGATATAACACATTATTTCTTTTATTTTTTTAATATTTATTAATTTTTAGAGAGAGGGGAAGAGAAGGAGAAAGAGAAGGAGAGAAACAGTGTGTAGTTGCCTCTCACATGCCCCGTGCTGGGGACCTGGCCCACAACCCAGACATGTGCCCTGACTGGGGATTGAACTGGTGAGCCTTTGGTTCGCAGCCCACACTCAATCCACTGAGCCACACCAGCCAGGGCACAATATTTCTTTTAAATGCAGGTTGTTAAGCAGTGTGGTCTTCTTTCAGTTAAAGTTTGTGTGTGTCTTTAAAAATGGCTAGAAATTCATGCCCAAAAGTATTAGCAGGTTATTGCTGGGTGATGGGATTATAAGTGATTTTAATTTTCAATTTTTGTTCACTGGTTTTTTTCCCCAAAAATTTTTCAAGTAGAAGTGTGATATTTGTGATAGCACAAAGCTTCCTTCCTTTCTAACGGCCCATCACGTTCCCTCTGCCCCAGACAGTCAGGTCTGTGGGGTGCGTGAAACCTCTCTTCCTTGAGCGTCTCCCTTCCTCATCTCCTGAAAATTACACCCTAGGCCCTCCGGAGTTGTCCCAACTGCCATGCCTGGAATTTTCTGCATTTATTTGACAAAACTGCTGTTGAAGACATTTTTCACTAGATCCTGAGGCCAACGTCCTCAGTGAGGTTCAACGTCCACAATGAACAGGGGTGTCTGCCCTCAGACACGGGGGGTGTGACCCCTCCCCAGCCCCGCCGGGCAGCTGAGGAGCAGTGGCTCTTCTTTCCTTGGTTGTCTGATGTGCTCATCCCTGCCCTCTCCCTTACAGTTACTTGGCTTTTCCTTTTCTAGTGACATCTATTTCATGTTCACATTTTCACTGTGAGCTAAGTCAGCCCTTTCTGAAAGGAGACAGAAACAAAAATACTTGTGTCCTTCCTCCATTGCAACATGGGCTCCTGGAGGGGCAGGCTGTTCCCACTCGTGTCCTTGGGCCCGAAAACAGGGCCTGGCACATGGCAATGGCCAGTAGCTGTTGGAAGGATGGATGGATGGATGGATGGATGGATGGATAGATTGATGAAGGATGGATGGATGGATGAAGGATAGATTGATGAAGGATAGATGGATAGATGAAGGATGGATAGATTAATGAAGGAAGGATGGATGGGTGGATGAAGGGTGGATAAATTGATGAAGCGTGAATGGATGGATAGATGAGTAACCAAGGAGAACCAAGGTAGGAGGAGCATTTCTACACAGCCATCCTCAGAGCCTCTGTGGCATCTATGGTTGGCTACCGTCCTGGCCAGGCAATTGCCTTGTCTGTCTGGAGCCTGTGCTCCTGCTGCTCTGTCCACTGACGGGCCAGTCCTCCTGGGAGGTGGAGCTGAGACCTGCCCTGACTTGAGTATACTCAGCCCTATTGGCTGGATTCATACTCGCCTTCCCATCCCTACTCTGTTCCCTCTTACCAGTTTCAACTTTTATGTATTTGTAACTTAAATGACTTTTTTAAAAAGATTTTATTATTTTTAGAGAGAGGGGAAGGGAGGGAGAGAAACATCAATGTGTGGTTGCCTTTCACACGCCCCCTATTAGGGACCCAGCCCATAACCCAGGCATGTGCTCTGACTGGGAATCGAACCAGCAACCCTTTGCTTCTTAGTCTGGCACTCAATCCACTGAGCCACACCAGCCAGGGCTAAATGACATTTTTAAAGGCTGATTCAAAAACAACATCCTTAATTGTTTTACCTAAATTAGTCCTCTGCCACAGCTTCAGGTCGCAGCACAAGGAGCTTGAGTCAAGAGGCGGGAGGTAGCCCTGACTGGTGTGGCTCAGTGGATTGAGTGCCAGCCTGCGAACTAATGGGTCACTGGTTCGATTCCCAGTCAGGGCACATGCCTGGGTTGCAGGCCAGGCCCCTAGTGGGGGCCACCTGAGAGGCAACCACACATTGATGTTTCTTTTCTTCTCTCCCTCCCTTCCCTTCTCTAAAAATAAATAAATGAAATCTAAAAAAAAAAAAAAAGGCAGGAGGCATAGGCTCTTGTCTTGGCTCCACCAGGAGGCCCGTGTGCTGTCTGTAAATCAATACCTGTCCTTCTTTACTCCCAGCATTGCTGTGAAGATCAGCTGAGGTATGTTGTAAAAGATAAAATAGGGACTCTCTAGAGGACTAAAAATAAATAAATAAAAAGGTAGGGCGAGGGCAGGTTGTCTTAAAGTACTAAGCGATTGCCCTGGCTGGTGTGGCTCAGTGGACTGAGTGCCGACCTATGAACCAAAGGGGCACTGGTTCGATTCCCAGTCAGGGCACATGCCTGGGTTGTAGGCCAGGTCCCTGGTGGGGGGCACACAAGAGGCAACCACATATTGATGTTTCTCTCCCTCTTTCTCCTTCCCTTCCTCTCTCTAAAAATAAATAAATAAAATATATATATTTTTAAAGCACTAAGCGATTGCTGTCTGTCATACAGCCACCAGCAGAGATGAGCTCCTGTAGCATCCCATGCACCCATTTCTTGTTCCAAAATCCCCTCCTGTGTCTGGTGAGTTCTGGGAGGGAGAGCTCTGGAACAGCCCAGGGTACAGAGTGGAGTGTCTTCTTCGAGGGGAAATTCTGCCCCTCAGCTGCCCCGTCCCTGCTTGCTTCCTGCAGAGAGGGCCTGTAACCACATCTGGCTTCTCCTTTTGCAGGAGCAGCTCGAGAACTATGACTTCACCAAATTCCACTCGCTGAAGCCCAAGCTGATCGAGGCTGTGGACAACATGCTGACCAATAAGATCTCGTCCCTGATGAGCCTCATCAGCCAGGAGGAGCTGAACATGCCCACACAGCTTGTGCAGGGCGGGGCCTTCGACGGCACCGCCGAGGGCCCCTTCAACCAGGGCTATGGGGAGGGCGCCAAGGAGGGCGCCGACGAGGAGGAGTGGGTGGTGGCCAGGGACAAGCCCGTCTACGACGAGCTCTTCTACACACTGTCACCCATCAACGGCAAGATATCAGGTGTCAACGCCAAGAAGGAGATGGTGACCTCCAAGCTGCCCAACAGCGTCCTGGGCAAGATCTGGAAGCTGGCCGACTGCGACTGCGACGGCATGCTGGACGAGGAGGAGTTCGCGCTGGCCAAGCACCTCATCAAGATCAAGCTGGACGGCTACGAGCTGCCCAACAGCCTGCCCCCCCACCTCGTGCCTCCCTCTCACAGGAAGTCCCTTCAGAAGGCTGACTGAGGGGACGGCCACCCTCAGGGCAGGCAGTGCGGGGTGCGAATCCTGGGGCTTGGGCCCAGCCCTTGCTGTCACTGACTCACTGAGTGACTCTGGACAGGGCACTGCCCTCTCTGCCTCAGTTTCCCCATCTGTAGAATGGACATTAGATGAGGTCCTTTCACCTCCAAAATTCCCTGAGTTTTTATTAAAATATTGGGGGAGGGCAGAAAGCAGATCATAGGGTAGAGAAGGAAGAGAAATTGACCAAAGAGAACTCAGAAGCCTGGAGGGTCGCAAGTGTGGAGGCGGGCTGGCTAGAGCCCCAGGAGCTCAGGGTGAGACTGGGGTGCCGCTGCAGCAGGAGGCTGCTGGGCTCCCTGGACCACACGCCATCGCGAAACTGTCCCTCTGGGCAACCTGAGGGAGCAGAGATGATATTATTTATTTTGTTTCCTGCTATATTTAGAGTGAAAAAAAGTACAATAGAGAGGGTTGCTGTTCTCTCCAAACTGTCTACCAAAGAGAAGGCGATTGCGGCCCCAGGTTTGAAAGAGAGCTGCATAGTGTCTGTGCGCCCCGTGCCTCCTGCAGGCCCGAGCAGAGTGCGGCCAGCCACAGAGCACCCGTCCCAGCCCCCCCTGACCGCCCCTCCCAGCCCCGCCCCCACCGCCACCCCAGGTCTTCCCAGCAAAGTTATATTTGGTAGGAATTGGGAATTAATAATTTTAATAGTCCTGGCAAGATTTCTAGAGTTCATTTCAAGTCATGTTGAAGTCTGAAGATTAGCTTTTCTCACTGGTCTGTCCAATAATTTGTGCAGTCTATTGATTGTGCTCAAACTGCAGTGAGGAAAAGAGGTAGTTCTCCCCAGCTGTCACTTGGACCTGTTACAGGTCCCCAAGGGGCCTCGGCCGATGGCAGGACTTAAGCCCAGCGAGGGCATGTCCCGCGGGCGCAGTGCCCTGGGCTGTGGACGCGGAGGGGATGAGGGTCCAGCCTGCCCTGCGCTGTCCCGCTGCGGTCAGCCCACTAGCGTTAGGCACTTTTTATTTTTTTAAAAAGGCATTTTTATGATGTCCAGTTTTTTTTCTTATAGGATAAAAGCCTTTATACAGAAATAGGATGGAATCTTTCATATAAAACTTTTCCTTCAAAAAGCTGTGTGGTTCGTATTATGAATGGCCCTCAACACTGGCTCCCGAGGGAGCTCCCACATCAGCCCCTCGGGGCCATTCACTCCGACGCCTGCGGCACCGGTGGTTCGAGCCCCGGCCCCGCCCCTGCATGGGCCCCGGCACAGGAGGGCGGTGCCACGCACCCCTTCTTTGCCGTGACAGCGCCGTGGCCTGGCCCTGCCAGCAGCAGAGGTGAATGAAATCAGCTTTCCCACCTGAGCCTTCCAAAACCACATTCTCTTTCTGCTGTTACCTGTGACATCAGGGTCTGAACTGCAGGCCTCAGACAAACTTTTTACTTGAGAGAAAGTGTGTATCCAGATGCCAGCCCTCACACTCCCTAGCTTGCTTTCTAAATAATTTTGTTTTAAGGGAAATAAATGCGTAGTATGGTTTTTATCCTTACTGAGCAACTTTAAACTAATTACACGTGGAGAAAGACATTTACAATTCCGTGCCCGCGGGAGGCCGGCCTGCGCATGCAGCACTGTGGCGCCCACCACAGGGCGGAACGGAGGGAAGAGGAGCGCGTTCGCTTGTCCGTGGGTTTAGAGATGCCAAGCTCAGCTGATTTTCCATTCAGAATTATCTTGCTGCTTTAATGCTATTGAATTGTCATATATAAAGATAAATATATGCACGTCTGTCACACAAATATGTATTTTTGACACTTGTCAACGTGTACATGTGTAGACACGGCCAAGTGTCGTCCGTGGAGAGACACGTGAGAAAACTGTTCAGAGAGCCAGGGGCCCAGGTCTCGGGTGTCTGTGCGGAAGGACCCTGACGGTGTCGGGGTCCAACCCCTCACCCCGCCCTCAAGTGGAGAACAGCGGCCGCTGCGTCCTTTCCCTGCTGAGGAAAACGAAAACTGTGTCCCTGCTTTTCTTAGTATCTTCTCTTACAGCAGGAAGCCATTGGAATTGATGGCAAACATTAGGGATGGCACCCAAGTGCGGACCTGCACCCTCCCAATACCCGCACGAAGGTCCTTTAGTCTGTGTCCAAGACACCCATTTTCCCACCCCCACGTCGCAGGTCCGGGTGCAGCAAGATCTGCCTTTTCCGCATCACCCGTTTTCAAAGCACCCCCTCCCCGCAGCGTTAACAGCTGGCTGGGAGGGCGGAAGTGGGGCGCTCTGGCTCCGGAAGCCGTCTCCATGCGCTCCGCGGCTCCGCGGAGGGATATCCAGTTCCTACGCGGCACGCGCTGGCACCTACCACAAGCCTCTGGGGTTTTGGGGGAAACGGGAACGTTAGCAACCCTTCCCAAAGTTGAGTTCCCAATTGTAAGCCTGCTAATGAGGCCCCGCTGAACCCCTCTGTAAAAAACGGGCGCTAGGACCTGCCCAAGCCCCCCAGCTCTGCGAGGAAGGGCAGGTGTCCCACGGGCTTCAGCCTTCTGCCACCAGAAAAATCAAACACCGATTCCTCTCTCCCCGTGCCCTCGCCGCCCCCGGCGGGTCGCTCCCTGTGTGGCAGTCGTTCGTCCACTTACCTTCGTGTCTCCAGGGCTAGACGGCGTTCTCTTTGGAACCCTTGTCGTTTTGCAGCAATAGCGTCTTTGGACTTGGGGCTTTGGGTCCCCCCGCAGCACGACGGGCCTTGAAGAGCTGAATTCTTACTCTGTTGTCACTGGACTGGGTGTCCAGGCGAGTCAGAGCAGGAGAGGAGAAGCAAGTGCCTCCTGTTCTGCCCCCAACCCCGGCCCTCCTCACCAGCTCACAGGGGAGGCCTTGGCAGGACCCCAGCCCCACTGCCCCTGCCCTCAGCCCTTCCCAGGGGCCGGCGGCTCTCCCCTCCGCTCCCCTCCCTGCCGCACCCGCCCGCGCCCCGCCCCCGCCAGAGCTGCTCCCGCACCACGCATCCGGTTCCCCGGGCAAATTGCCTTGACGTACATAGAGCATTTAACAGGCACTGTTTATTTCCGCCATGGAATGTGGCAGAAGAATGACATTTTTAGGACAGATAACCACTGAGTTTATTCAGGTAAACACAGGCCTAATTTAAGAGTATATCAGATCACATGTCAATCAGCCAATGCAGTTAATACACAATGCTTCTATTTTTTTTTTTTTTTGTAATCTTATTTAGAAGTGTCAAACAAAAAAGATGGTCTACTGATCAATAAACTTCTGAAAAAAACACTCCCTTTCCCTCCACTGGCTCTGGTGGCCCGGGGACTGCATGTAGCTGTCTCTGGGCAAAAGCAGGGTCCCTGTCAACTAGGCAGAGGAGTTAGGGGGCAGGGTGCCCTCTGCATGCCATCCCTGTGACCTCTGTGATGTTCTGTGTCCTCTCTGGGTGAGAGACTCACAACATGGGGCTTCTTTAGAGAGAAAGGAGCTCCATCCATTGGGGGCAGGGGCCAGGTGTGGGAGCAGGCCCCTAGGGAGGCCCCAGCAAGACTGGAGGGGACCTTGGAGGCGGGCCCTCCCAGGACAGCCAGGGCGTCACTGAGCACTCTCAAAGAGCTGTGCTGGCTGGCTGCACTGCTCCTGCCTCTTGCCACACCTCACAGGCGTGGACCACCCTAGCAGACATCTGGGTTCCCCCCCCCCCCCCCGGGCACCCATCTGCCTTTTGGTGATCCAGACCCTAGAATTCCCTTTGCAGAGTACCCTCCACATCCCCCGACCTCAGTCTGAGCCCTGAGGTAGATCCCTACCCTCTTTCGAGGGTGGGTCCTGACTGGCTTGAGCCAATTCAAGTATTTCATCCCCCTGGTCACAGAAATTGGTTCGGGAATGAACATGCAGTTCCACTCAAGCCAAGGAAGGCCAGGCCCCTCAGCCTCCTGTTTCCACTCTTAGGGGACATGCTCTCTTCTCTGAACCTGCAAGGAGCAGAAGCAGCCATAGGTACAACAATAGGGATGGCACCGAAAGGGCGCCCAGAGCTGCTGGGAGTCCGGGAATGAGGGCCAGAGGGAATCCAGACCCGGGCAGCATCGTCTGAGCTGCTGGATCCAATGTCCCCTGAAGTCCTCCTGCCGCTCTTCTCAGTTGTGTGGGCCAGCACATTCCCTTCATATTGTTTAAACCCCTTTGACTTGGGATTTCACTTACTGGCTAGGTAAATAATCCACAACCGATAGGGATTCCCGTTTCGGCAGGGGCTGCAACGTCAAGGTTTGGGCCTCAGGTGCAGTGGCTTTACTGCAATGGAGCGAAGAGGGGAGGAGAGCAGTACCCGGCCCCACTCAACAACCTGAAATACAGCGCCCTCTGCCGGGATCTGTGTGTGATGCGGCAGGCAGCTGCCTCCGGTCCTCCGCGGTCACGTCACATCAGTGCCCGGGACCAGGGGTCTTGTTACAGGAGAAACAAGCTGGGGGAGAGGGGTGCTTCCTGGAGGAGCAGGATCTTAGCTGGGGCGGATGGGACAGGAGAATGGGGAACTGAAGGGGCATTCTAAGCTGAGAGAACAGGCCCAGAGATGGGCGGGAAAGCTCTGTTTCCGCACAGGCAATGGGGAGTCTTCACAGGCGTGAGCAGAGTTGCACTCTGGGAGGTCATCGAGGCCGAGTAGCCTGACGTGAAGGAAGGATGAGGGGTTGGGGACCCGTGGTGACAGGGCAGTGGGAGTAGACGGGGCGGGGCAGGGGGTGGACCATAGAGCACAGTGAGGGGGGAGGCACACAGCAGCAGCCACTGGTGACTGGCTGGATCTGGGCCACGATGAGGAAGCAGCTGGGGCTCATCCCAAGTACCGGGAAGCCAGCCGTGGCAGGAGGGACCTCTCAGGGGAGGACAACAGGCAAGGAACCTCCTCTCAGATGTGGGGGAGTTGCCCCAGCCCAAGACCCATGACCCAGGTTCAGGTGTGGTTCATCCTCCCCAGCCCCCAGAAGCAGGCGGTGGCCGCTGCTCCCCCACTGGCCTTCCCATCAGGGACACCTCCCCGAGGAGTGCCGTGTCTCCTTCCAAGTCTCCCAGGGCCTCTGGGTGGGTGAACCGCAGACACACCCCAGCTCGGAGGCTGCCACCCTGAGCTCAGCCAGGCTGTTCCATGAACCACCTGAGTCAGAACATACTCTTCCTCGGGGCCGCTGCCCAGGGCTGCTCGGAGAGGGCGAGAGGAGCCACCAGCTCGCGGGGCAGCCCCTGCCTCGGAGCCCCGCCTGGCCAACTCCGTGGGCACTCAAGGCGCTGGGGCCCAAACAGTGAACACTACGGCTTTGGAGGGGCCACTGTTGTTTCCGTGGCCTTTGCGGGTCCAGGTTACCCCTTCCAGGGGGAGCCCCTTTCAGAAAGCAGCCCAGGCATGAGGGAGCACAGCCAGTCAGCCCTGGGCTCAGTGGGGAGCCACAGTCCTGTGGGGGCTGGAAAGCCAAGCCCAGGGTCTGATGACCCCCCAGGAGGGAGCAGGAGGGGCTCTGGCCAGCGTCTTCCCTCTCGCCCCTCCCCTACAGGTGCTCCCAAAGTCTCTGTGGGGTGCAAAAAGGCAGCCCCTGACTGGGGAGTGGGTACAGAAGCTTCTGACCAGAGGTTCACCCCACAGTTCCTCTACACAGGCTGCAGCTCCTCCGTGGGGCTCCCAACCCGGGCTGACTGGAGGCCACCCTGTGGGTCTCTGTGTCTTGGGAGCCAGGACCCCACCTGACATTTGGGGCACGATAAAGGAGGGGATCCGGGGCCAATGGTCTGGAGCATTCCTGAGCCGCCACCTCCGGTCTGGGCCACGCCGAGCAGCAGGTGGGAGGATAATGCTGGCTGTGTGCTCTCCCCTGTCCTGCTGGCTCAAGAGGAGGGCCATGGCACGGCCCCAGCTCCAGCCGCAGCCTCTCCTGACGGCTCTCTCCTGCCCCACACAGTCCCTGCTATCTTCTGTGTCCGTCCAGCCAGGTCTGTCTCCTCCCCAGGCCCAGACGCCACCAAGGGGAGCGGTTTCCTGTTTTCCTTCTTCCACCCTTTTATCCCTTTGGCCCGGGGGGAGGGGGGGCCTCTGGTATCTGGAAGAAGAATCTGGAAAGTGGGGATGGCAAAAGGGGCCCTGGGCCACTCAAGTGCGGGGCACCAGCCACAAGCACCGAACCTTACCTGGCTGGGCTCTGAGCTGCAGCTCTGACCCCCCATCAAATGTGAGGCAGTCTGGCAGGGAGGGCCCCTGACCCCTGGCAGAGGCAAGCCTGTCCCACAGAGGGGCCATCACATCCACACTCTTCCCCCAGCCTCCATGCCCACAACACATCTGGTTTAGGGCCCCTTGGCCCCAAAGGGCTCCAGGCCTGATGGCTCATTGGCCCCACAATCCCCAGCAGTGCCTGTGGCTACAGGATACCCAAAGTAGGCCAGCCACAGGGCCCCGGGGCAGCTCTCCGAGCCCAGGGCCGCCATGGACTCTGCATACGAGATGGGCCACATTCGCAAGCTACAGGCAAGGCACCTGCGGATGCAGGAAAAGACTTTCACCAACTGGATCAGCAACATCTTCCAGCACGGCCGGGTCAGTGCAGGCGGGGTGCCCTAAGCCCACCTCTACCATCCCCCCGGGGGCTGGTGAGGAAGTCGTCTGGCCGAGGTGTCTCTTGCCCCAAAGCCTAGCTGAGGCTGGTCCATGCTCCTTCCTCAAGGCAGCTGCTCCAGGCCCAGGGGTGGGGCAGACAGGTGAGGCTGGGCTGACCCCGTGCCTGCCCCCGTTCCCTCCCAGGTGGGTCTCAAGGTCCAGAACCTGTACACAGAGCTGGCCGACGGCACCCACCTGCTGCGGCTGTGTGAGCTCATCTCGGGTGAGACCTGGCCACCCCCAGCCAGGCCGCCTGCGCGTGCACTTCCTGAAGAACAGCGGCCGGGCTCTGGCCTTCCTCAGGGCCAAAGTGGGCACTAGGGAGGGGTCTCCTGGGCGTGGTGCTGGGCGGGCAGCGGGGACAGGCTGGACTCCTAGACCATCTCTCCTGGGCTGGCCACAGGAGCCCGAATCCAGAAGACGCAGCTGGTGTACGGAGGGCCAGGAAGCAAAGCCATTCCGGGCACAGTGTTCACAGCTGAGAGGGCACCCAGCCAGCCGGGCGGGAGCAGCCATCATCCCCAGCGGGAGGGACGAACCATGAGGACTGTGATGGGAGGGTCACAGGGCCCCAAGGTGAGAGACTCGGTGGGCTGTCAACCTTCTCTGTTCACAAATGAGGAACCTGCCCACCAGCGGGGCCCATGGCCAGCCGGCCGGCCCAGCCTGTAGGTGGGGCCGTGGGAGGGAGGCTGAGGGGCCTGGACCCGGAGCTGTGCAGCGAAGGGGAGAGGTTCAGGGTCTACCTGGGAGAAGCTGCACTGGATGGCAGCGAGGGCCTCGACAAACAGGCTGGACCCCGAAAGAAGTAAAGGCCAAAGAGACTCACAAAAGGGAGAAGGGTACTCCAGGGACACAGCAGGACTCCCACGGCCAGTGTCAGGGAGCTGTGCAGGGGCCATTCCCACCGAGAAGCAGGAATTAGGAGGCCTCTGGCCTCGGGTACTGAAGCTGAGAAGTGGCTGTTAGGTCACCGAACTGGAGCTGGCTGGGCAGAGCCTGAGTGTGTCTGCCTGTCACTCACGTCCGGGATTGGAGGTTACAGTCGGCCCCTGGGAGCCCGGCTGCTGGGAGGAGGGCAGGGAGGTAAGGAGCCAAAGCAAGGGACAGGAGCACCGTGGTCCCTGAGCACAGGGGAGAGCAGAGAGTTGCCAGCGCAGAGTGCCAGGTCCTCCTGGCCCCAGGGACAATGGCCTGTGAGCCAGCCACCTCCCCTTGGAGTTTGGGAGGGCACAAGCCCCGTGTCTGGCCCTGCGGCTCCCCTCCAGCTTCGACACACAGTGCGTCACAGACACGCAGCCTGTGAGGGCGACAGCCCCGTCTCTGCTGTGCATTCAAGGCAGCTGTGGTCAAGCAAAACAAGGGGGTTGCCCCAAATCATGGGTAATAAGTGGCAGAATGTGGGGTACACTCATTTCCAGAGGATTAGACGTGCCGGGCCCCCCGTGCCAGGTGCTGGGGACCAGGCCTGACCACAGGGGCCTATTTCAGGGGAGACAGCTTCGTTAAACCCGGACCTGCGTGTGCTGGTCATGTTCAACCACCAGCTCCCCAGGGAGTCTAAGGCCCTGTGTGCAGCACTTGCTGATTCCAAGGTGTTGGGACCCCCACCACGGCTGCTTTCAAGCTGCCCGCCTGACGTTATGAAGCCCGAGGTTAGGAAGATCAGCCCTCATGAGCGGGTATGAGCAACACCCTGACAATCAGACACACTTACTCTAAGGTGAGGGGAACGCCGAAGGCCTCGGGTATGCTGGGAGGAGGGGGCAGAGCACGGGTGTGCCCTCAGACACCAGGTGGCTACAACAAAGTGTACCCATCGGGAGCGCCCGGACGCGACCCCTCTCACAGTGCCCATGTGCCTATTACCCACTGCATGCCAGACACTCCGCAGGGTGCCTGGGAGACATCGGGGAGCAAAACCAAGATCCCCACCCAAGCCGAGTGAAGGGGTCAAGCACGTGTGTTTGGGCAGGAGGAATAGTCCTCAGGCTGTTATTTTAAATGAGGTGGCCAGGGTGGGCCTCGTGGAGAAAGCGGCATTTGAATACAGGAAGAAAGGGAGGTAACCGCGTGGCTGTCTGGGGGAATCGTGCTTTCAGACAGCAGAGGCAGCCAGTACAAAGGCCCCAAGGTCTGTGCTTACAATCTTGAGGAAATGCAAGAATCCCAGGAGCTTGGCTTTGTGATCCAGGAGAGAGGGGAGGGAGCGGGGGTGAAGGAGTCCAGGTCTTGTGCAGCTCTGATGTTTATTCTGCTCCTTTCTCCCCTTGACTCACTACTCCTCCCCGTCCAAGTGACGAGACCTAGGGTGGCAGGCTCCCGACTTTAATGAGAAGCACCTGGGGGGTTTGTCCAAATGCAAGTTCCTGGGTTCTGGCCCAAGAGAGTATGACTGGTGGAGTTCGGGAATCTGAGTTTCCAACAGGACCGGAACAATGTCTGAGAGTCAGGTGTGAGCCAAGGGCCCGAGCCCTCCCCGGAGACTCCAAGGTGCCACCGAAGATGGAGGCAGACAGCTGCTGTCTACTGAGCTCATATATTGATTGTTATGATCCCTCATTTCCAACCCCCATAGCTGAACCAATGACCTTGACCCAGGTGTACCTATAGCCTTTGTATTGGGAGCACACCCCTCCAGTGGTCCAGCCCAGTTCCCCAGGTTGGGGCCAAAGTCCCAACCGATTAGAAAGCCTTTGCTTGCCTGGCCTTGTACCCTGCCTGCTTCTTCCCTGGAGGCCCTGTGGGGCGGGACAGACCCCAGGATCTTCCTGGTGGGTGGCAGCTCCCTGGATGAGCAATTACTCTGGATCTTCTCCAGCACAGAGGCTTCGCACTGAGCCCCGCCAACTGCGTCCGCAGGTGCCGATCCCCCTCATTGGGCCAGAGAATATCGTGGATGGAGACCAGACGTTCATCCTGGGACTCATCTGGGTCATCATCCTGCGTTTCCAGATTCCCCACATCTCCCTAGACAGGGTATGTGTCCGCCCCGAGTGCCCAGTCACGCGGCCCAGCTCCAGCTTCACCTCTGGCACCTCAAGGCCATCTGCTGCACAAGTCTTCCCAACTGTCATGACCCCCACAGCAGACCCTCGGCATCCACACAATTAATATTCGCCCTTCAACCCCAGCAAAGCTCTCGGAACGGCAGAGAGACTGTAATATGCTGAAGTGAGAACTAGATTCGTGGGCTTCAGGCCTGATCTGGGACAAGTCTTTTCACTAGTGAGTGGGCAAACAAAGGAAATTCTCAATAAGAAGAAGATGCGGGTGGGAGGGGACTAAAACCAGATACGGCTGGTCGTTTCCCAGCTGGAAAAAGCAGCGCCAATCTGCCTGCAGGAAGCAGCGCGAGGCAGAGGTGGGAGGCAGGTGAGCTCCCACGGCAGAGCTGGGCTCCCCAGCAACGCTCCTGGGTTCAGTGAAACCCTCCTCCCCACCCGCCAGGGACCCTGGGCGGCTTCCTAATATCTCTTACTGCCCCTTGTTGTGACATCCTTAGAATGTGAACACTGATGATGCCTACCTCATCGGGCTGTAGAGGGAGAGCTACGTGTGTGGGCCGGAAGCCGGACTGGCAGCCCGCAGTGCCCGAGTGGGTCTGATGAAGCACAGTCCCAGACCCATTGAAAGGCTGGAGAAATGGGAGCTACTGTTATGGTTGTCACCAATTGCAATTCAAAGCCAGCTGCTCAGAGGTCACAGCTTTCAGACACCCTGATTCTTTGGACGCACAGTCAGCCCTCATGGGGAAGGGGAAGCAGGGCCACGGCCACGCCAGCCTGCCTCCCCGCAGCTCCGGGCTCTGCCGCCTCCCCGTCCGCCCCTGCATGGTGACGCGCTCCCTGTGCCTCTAGGAGGAGCTTGGGGCCAGTGCAGCCCTGCCGTCTGCCAAGGAAGCTCTGCTGCTCTGGTGCCAGCGGAAGACGGCCCCCTACGCCAGCGTCGACATCACCGACTTCTCCTGTAGCTGGAGCGACGGGCTGGGCTTCAGCGCCCTCATCCACGCCCACAGGTGTGCATGAGGGAGAGGGGCCTCCCCGTGCTGACCTGGCCTCAGACAGGCCTCAGCCTCCCCCAACCCCGCCTGCCCCCGAGGCCTCCACCCACCGAGCCAATTGCTCCGGGCTCAGATCCTCAACCTGCCCCTTCTCCCACATCCCTCTGGCCCCTGTGCCCGGGACACAGAGGTAGAGAGGGCAGCTAGCCAAGGCCCTGGTCTGGGATTACCCCTCCCCTTCTCCTAGGAAATTCCATGAAACTGGCCAGGTCTGCTTTTGACCCCTTCCTGTCTCCACTTTGTGTCCCTGATTCTATTCTCAGTCCTTCCCCTGGGACAGACCTGTCCTTTTGGAGCTCTCCCTCCCCAGGAGCCTGGGCGCTGGGCCAGATTAGCCTCCCCTCTCCCTCAGGAGACCATCAGGGTCATGACCAACAGGAGCTTCTTTGCCTTTTTAACAAGTCCACGTAAACCCAGGCAGCAAATGGCTCTGGCGAAGAGCCCTGTCTGCTCTGTCCAGGCCAGACCTGCTTGACTACGGCTCCCTGGGTCCTGACCGCCCCCTGCACAACCTCGCCCTTGCTTTCTGAGTGGCTGAGCAGGAGCTGGGCATTGCTCAGCTGCTGGACCCCCAGGATGTGGCGGCCCGGCAGCCTGATGAGCGCTCCATCATGACCTACGTCTCCCTCTACTACCACCGCCTCTCCCGCCTGTGCCAGGGGCAGACTGTACAGAGGAGGCTCGCGAAGGTTGGTGACAAAGGGAAGGTGGGACTGAGGAGAGGTGAGGGCGAGCCGGGACCCTGGAGTCAGACTCACCTGAGTTTCAAGCCTGCCTCCGCCACTTCCTAGTTGCATGGCCTTAGCCACGTCACCTAACTTGACTGCGATCCACCTGTAAAGTGGGGGCGATAATGCCTGGGAGATAGACGGCTGCTGTTGGGGTTCAGGGAGCACGAGCAGAGTGCCCACGTGGCACCTGGCACTCAGGGAAACCTGATGGGTGACGCCCCCTCGCGTCCCCTCCCCCCTCCTCTTAGGCTGCTAAACTCCTAATGGGATTCAAAGGCTCAGCAGAACTCCCAACTCTGCCAGGACAAGCACAGAAGCAGCTCTGCTGGGCCATGTTCTTGGGGGACTCTCTCACTCTCTGGGCATGATGGCAGAGGCTGAGGCCTGGGAGGGCTATTGTCAGGGTTGGTATCTCAGCTGGGTGTGGGTGGGGGGATCCAGGCAAAGGGCGCTGAGCTGCTTTAGGGGTAGAGGGCCTCAGAGAAGGGACCAAAGGCTTAGACAAAGGATAGCACCCCCAGAGGTGAGGCCAAATGGGGTACAATAAGATGCAAGAAGGAAGGCCAGGGGCCCCACACTCCCAGCTCTGAGTGTGCAATGTGGGCAGACCTGCTTCTCTGGACATTGGGACGACCCCACTTCAGTGCTTCCTCAGCTGAGGGAAGGGGCTACCACCCGCCTGGGCAACCCTGGCTAGCACTTGGTGTCCAAAATGGGAGTACCTCCATGCCAGGGCCTGAGCCAAAGTGTCACCTTGACCCCGTCCCACACCCTCCGCCAGGTCCTGCTTCAACTCCAGGAGACAGAGGCACTGCAGACCCAGTATGAGCGGCTGGCGGCCAACCTGCTACGCTGGATTGCAGAGAAGCAGCTGCAGCTGAAGGCGTGGGATTTCCCAGACTCCCTGCCTGCCATGCGCCAGCTCCTGGTGGCCTTTGCCTCCTTCCGCACCCAGGAGAAGCCACCTCGGCTGCAGCAGGGAGCGGGCACAGAGGCCCTGCTGTTCCGGCTGCAGACAGTACTCCGAGCCCAGAACCGCAGGCCCTTTCTGCCTCGCGAGGGCCTGGGCCCTGCAGAGCTGTCCCAGGGCTGGGCCAGCCTGGAGTGGGCAGAGGCCTCACGGAGCCAGGCCCTGCAGCAGAGACTCCTGCAGCTAAAGCGGCTAGAAACCCTGGCCTGGCGCTTCCAGCACAAGGCAGCCCTCCGGGAGAGCTTTCTGACGGACACAGAGCAGGCGACGGACCAGGCTGCAGCCCCACCTGCCAGCCCGGCCGCGATGGAGGTGGCTGCCCAGAGGCTGGGCATGCTGGAGACCAGCATGCTGTCCCAGGAAGGGCGCTTCCAGGCACTGGCTGAGATCACAGACGTCCTCCAGCAGGAGCAGTACCACAGCTGGGCAGATGTGGCTGCCAGGTGAGCCCCCAGCATATAAACCATCCTCAAAACAGTCCAGGTCTTCCTACCCCGCCTCTGTCATTACACATACCCATCCCCGGCCACAGAGGAGGGATTTATGATTCGGGGTTCCCTTTAGAAAGATCCAGCTCCCACTGATGCCTTAAGTTCCACCGCTTATAATCCATCCCCCGCTTGTAAAGCACCGTCCTCTCTAGACAGCATCCTATTCAATCCATTCACTAACCGAGCACTTACTGAATGTCTGCTCTTCCCATGCGCTGTTCTGGGTGCTGGAAGTACAGCAGTGAAAAGGGGGCACAGAAGCTCCCTCCCCCGTGGAGCTAACACACTACTAAGCATACAGGCAAATAAGAAAAATGTATAATATGTGGGATGGTGATAAAAATAATAAAGCAGGAGAAAGGAATATGAGGGGCCAAGGGTGGGGGGAGTTCCACTGGGTGGCCAGAGGAGGTTCACTTTTTTTTAAATATATTTTATTGATTATGCTATTACAGTTGTCCCATTTGCCCCCCTTTCTTCCCCTCCACCCCACCCCCCATTCTCCGCCATTTAGTTTTTGTCCATAGGTCATACACATAAGTTCTTTGTCTTCTGCACTTCCTATACTATTCCTAACCTCCCCGTCTGTTTTCTACCTACTGTTTATGCTACTTATTCTCTGCACCTTTTCCCCCTCTCTACCCTCCCACTCCCCTGTTGATAGCCCTCCATGCCTTATATAAATCCCTTTAACATTTCATATAATAAAGGCTGAGTGATGATGAACTCCTTGAACTTGACCTTATCTGGGAAGCACTTTATCTGCCTTTCCATTCTAAATGATAGCTTTGCTAGATAGAGTATTCTTGAATGTAGGTCCTTGCCTTTCATGACTTGGAATACTTCTCTCCAGCCCCTTCTTGCCTGCAAGGTCTCTTTTGAGAAATCAGCTGACAGTCTTATGGGAATTCCTTTGTAGGTAACTGTCTCCTTTTCTCTTGCTGCTTCTAAGATTCTCTCCTTATTTTTGATCTTGGGTAGTGTAATTATGATGTGTCTTGGTGTGTTCCTCTTTGGGTCCAACTTCTTTGGGACTCTGAGCTTCCTGGATTTCCTGAAAATCTATTTCCTTCACCAACTTGGGGAAGTTCTCCTTCATTATTTGTTCAAATAAGTTTTCAATCCTTTGGTCTTCCTCTTCTCCTTCTGGCACCCCTATGACTCAGATGTTGGGACGTTTAAAGATGTCCTGGAGGTTCTTAAGCCTCACCTCAGTTTTTTGAATTCTTGTTTCTTCATTCTTTTCTGGTTGGATGTTTTTTTCTTTCTGCTGGTCCACTCTGTTGATTTGAGTCCCAGTTTCCTTCTCATCCCTTCTCATTTGTTCAAGTAATTGCGACAATTTTTCTTCGAATCCTGTGAGCATCCTGATTACCAGTGCTTTGGACTGTGCATCTGATAGGTTGGCTATCTCTTCATCCCTTAGTTGTATTTTTTCTGGAGCTTTGATGTGTTCTTTCATTTGGGCCATTTTTTTTTCTCGGTGCGCCTGTTACTTTAAGGGGCGGAGCCTTAGGTGTTCACCAGGGCAGGGTAACCCATGTTGTTGTTTTGTGATGCTGTCTGTGGGGGCGGGGCCTGAGAGAACAATGGCGCGTGCTCTGTTCTCTGCACTTCCCCAGCCACCCACAATCAAGTTGGGCCCTTCTTTGCTGGCTCCGGGGTGAGTGGACAGGCCTGCACAGTTCCAAGTCCCTGTGGGTCTCCCCAACGAACTGTCCTGTGAGGCCAGGAGTTCCTCCCACCGCCGCCTCAACCCCCACAGGTGTATTCAATCGGTGGTTTGAGGCTTTATTTCCCTGCGTTGGTGGGCCGCGCGGTCTGTTCCACTCCCCAACTTCTCCTCCCAGTTTATCTGCGCAAGAATGAAGGACTGCCCAGTCCACCAATCTCAGCCCCGGTTTCGCCGAGTGCGCCTGCCGCGTTTTGGCCAGGCGCGCCTGCCATGGGCCTCTCCGGGCAGCTGGAGCATTTCCGGTACCGCTTCACAAACCGCGTCTTGCCGAGCGCTCTCTACCCGGCTCCGCTCGCTTACCGGTCTGGATGAACGTGTCTTCTTTAACTCCTTGGTTGTCGGACTTCCAGTCAGTTCAGTTTTCTGTCAGATCTGGTTGTTTTTGTTTTTTTAAATTGCTGTTTTTCCTCTTTTGGCTGTTTTTCAGGAGGAGGCACAGTGTATCTACCTACGCCTCCATGTTGGCTGGAAGTCCAAGGAGGTTCACTTTTGAGCAAAGACCAGAAAGAAGCGAGGGGCCAGCCGTCCTAGAGAGAGACTGTGCTGGGCAGAGGAAAAGGTGTGGCGTGTGCCGGGCCTGCTGGAAAAACAGCACAGAGGCCAGTGTCAGCCGAAGTGAAAAAGTAGGAGTTGGGGGCAGGGAGGCGCAGGGGCCGGGCGTGGGGTAGAGATCACGCTGGGCTCCGCAGGGCACAGCAAGGACTCGGTTCTCCCCTGAGAGAGATGGGAAATCACGGAGGGCTGGAGCAGAGAGGGGACACAATCTAACTTGTGTTCTACATGGTCACTCCGGATGCCGGAGCCGACAGGAAGGGCAGAGGCAGAGGCAGGGAGAGCAGTCAGGGAGCGATGGAAACAATCCAGTCCAAGAAAGAGTGGAGGCGATGAGCAGTTCTAGATATATTTTCAGTCCCAGAGGGTTTGAAGACAAGTCAGACGTGCGGTGTGAAAGTGAGTTATCGCGGTCTCAGCCCAGCATCTGGAAGGACGGAGTTGCTATCACCTGAGATGCAGACTGGCAAGAAGGCCGGAACCTCCCAGGCACCTCCTGGCTTCTCTGCCTGTACTGAAGAGGCAGGGATGCACCGCCCCTACCCGCCCTGGGCTCGGATGCTCACAGCCCTCATCCATGAAGCGCAGGATTCCCCAGGGCAGCCAAGCCCCCAACAGCTGTGCACCCCAAGGTAGCTTTCCTGCCTCAGCCTGGTGGAGACCCCCCTTGTTCTCACGCCCTTCAGGCGGTTGGAGATCACTCGGCGCTGGGAGAAGCTCCTTCAGCGTCTCCAAGGGCAGAGGAAGTGGACGGCCGGTGTGCGGGCTGGGCTGAGCCGCTGTGGGAGGTGGAGGCTGCCTCCAGCCAGGTCGAGGAGCTGCAGGTGGGCCCCGGCCCAGCAGACCCCTGGGGAGCACAGCAGGTGTGCCAGCTCTGGCGCTCGTGGGGACCCAGCGCTCAGGACTGCAGTGACCACTCGTCCCTGGCCAGGTGCTGGCCAGCTCCACGGCCTGTGGGGAACAGCTGGCGGAGGTCGTGGAGCTGCTGCAGAGGCAAGACCTTCTGGAGGCCCAAGTTGCGGCCCTCGGAGCCCATGTGAGCCACCTGGCCCACCAGACCACAGAGCTGGGCTCCTCTCTGCTCGCTGGTGAGGAGGGGCTACAGGTCAAAGCCCAGGTGTCACTTGTCAGAGCCCGGTAAGAGCTCACCCTGACTCCTCTACCTTCTCCAGAACTTTGTCACCCAAATCACCTCCTGCCCGGGTTTGAATAGGCTGGCCTGGCAACTTCCCTGGCATTGACCCTCACCCCCAAGGCCTCTGTCTCCCCTGTTGGGTCATCCAGAGAAAACAAAACTCCTGTCTCCCTGAGGGGGAGTGTCTGGGCCTAGGATGGACCCCCCCACCCCCTCCCCATCCCACTCCCTGCCTCTCAGTGACCCTTGCTGCCCCTCAGTTGGGCCTTGCTGGAGCAGACCCTGCAGAGAGCGGAGTTCCTGTGAGACTGTGAGGAGGAGGAAGCCTGGCTGAGGGAGCACAGACGGCTGGTGGAAGAGGCGGCCCTGGGCCAGGGTCTTGACCAGATCGCAGCCTCTCAGCAGAAACACAAGGTGCCTGCTACCCGGTGTCCTGCTTGTCCCACCTCCCCGCCACCCCTTCCCTGCCCTCACCCACCTCCCTTCTCTACGTCCCTCCAGGCCCTGGAGGCGGAGCTCCGCCACCACCAAGCTGTGTGTGCTGACCTCCAGCGGAGGGGACGGGACCTGGGCGCTCACTGGCCTCCAACGCGGCCAGATCCCCAGGAGCAGGCTGAGACAGCGCAGGACGCGTGGCCGCAGCTCCAGGCCCTGGCGGCGCGGAGGGGCGCGCAGCTACAGGCAGCCCTGCTAGCCCAACAGGTAGCGGAACCGCGGGCTGCAGGCGGCAGGGTGGGCCTTACAGGGTTGTCCAGTGCCCAGCCCGCCCTCCTCTCCGCAGTACTTCGGAGACGCGGAGGAGGCGGCCTCGTGGCTGCAGGAGCAGCGGTCCGCGCTGGAGACAGCATCCTGCGGGCTAGACCAGCCCAGCGCCGAGGCCCTGCTGCTGCGCCACCTGAGGCTGGAGCGAGCGGTGCGCACCTTCGGGGCTGAACTGCAGCGGTTGGACCAGCAGGCGCCGGCCGCTGCAGCCTGCGCGTCGCTCACGGTACGCACCTCCCCTGCTGCCCCAGCCCAGAGTTAGTGAAACTCTGTCTGCCCACGCCTACGGAGGCCATCCAACTACAGTTTGGCTCTGCTCACTCCGCACCCCGCCCCCAGTTTCCAGGCAATGATCAGGTTCCCCCAGGAATGTCCCCTTTACTTTCATAGCCAGGCCTAAGGTGACCCTTTACCCTTAAGTCTTGTTGGGCTTGCTCTCTCTTGCCTTGGTCTTTGTAGGTTTGGGGCGGCCTGATCACTACACCAGGCTGCATTCTGAAAAGCCCTCCCTTGGTCCTGAGCCCCCAGTTTTTAAAACACACATGTGTGACAGGCAGGGTGGCCCAGGTCCCACCCATCAGGGTTTACAAACCCCTTTCAAAAAGCTGTGGGTGCAGCTCAGGATGTGAGGAGTGTGCGCTCTCAGACCTGGACACACACTCGGCCCCTCCCTCTACCCTCGTTCCTAAGGACATTCCACGTGCCAGACCCCCTCTCTGCCAGCCATGGCCGTGCACCCTCTGAGCTGCAGCTCGGGCCCCCCATCCTGGGGTGGCCTGGCCAAGTAGTCAGACGCTGACCGGGGTTCCGGTGCAGCCTGCACTGGTCACTTACGCGGCACCTGACCACCAGGTCTGAAAGGCCCGTGCTTCTGACTTAGCTGAGGTTGGTCTCCCCTTCTCCTTTTCATTTGTTCACTGGGCCACGTAACTAACATTTTTGAAAGTAGATTCACAGTGTGTTAGCAGCTGTCTGGTCCCTCACCTTGCAGATCAGGTAACCAAGGCTCAGGCTAAATTAGTGCCCAAGGACATGCGGTCACCCCTGCAGGAGAGGCCCTGCTCGCAGCCCTGGGCCGTTTCTCCCCGCCCTCACTGTGTGGCGACGAGGTTGCAGGCTAGCACATCACGGAGCACACCCCGTTTTTGGTGTGGCCTTTGTGCTCCTTGTGGGCTTCTCCAGCTTGAGTGAATTGTTCGAATGAATGAACCTTCTTTTGTGTCCTGTACTACCCAGCCAGCCCTGGCATCACTAGGGGGCTTAGGCCTGGTCCCTGGCATTTTGATACCCTTGCTTTGCCCCATAATGCCCCAGGGGGTTACAGAGGTACCCCCTGTGCTGGGGGTGGAGAACCACTTTGGCAGCTAAGTGTAGCCTTCCCTCCTCCACACAGAGAGAGCCCCCAGAAGGCTGGCGCAGGGTTGATGGTGATGCAACTAGGAGACCCCAGGACGGCACCCAACTCTTAGCACCGCCAGGCAGCCAGCACCCACGCCCCTCGGTCCAGGTGCACTTCGCCTACAGAGGTACAAGGCCAAGACCCCACAGGGGAGCTGTGTCAAACCTCCATAAATTTATTACGTGTAGCACTCTGGGTCATCCAACTACTGAAGGGGGGAAGTTAAGGGAAGGCTATTTGGGACTCAACAGAAAGAGAGGTGTGTGGGGCTGCCCAGAATTCTGAGTCTTCCTTCTCTGGCTTCCTACTTCTCCTTGTTACCCCTCTCCAGTCCATGCCTATTCCTTTTCTTCATTCTCCTCAACCCAACCCTGGGCAGCCAGCCTGGCTTCGCTGCTCCCACCAACCCTCGCCCAGGGCTAGAGGCACAGAGGGACAGGGACCAGATGCTCATCCACCCCCATGGGAAGGGCCAGCTGCCCTCAGAACTTGTGCTTCTACAGGACCACACCTCGCCTGGCTCCCGGGGGAGGCCCTGCAGCTGGTGCACCCGACAGACCCCGGCACCCGGGAGCTGAAGGACTGGAGCGGCTGCCAGGCCAGGCTGCCTGTCAGCCATGTCACGGAGCAGGACCCCCAGGTACAACCACCGGCCCCACCCTTCCAAGCCTCCTGCTGCCTGCGGGGGAGCCCCCTCAGGGCACACCACCCTCTGTCCCATCAGCACAGGTGGTATCTGCCCTGCGTTCCCCAAAGGAAGACCCAAGGAGCCCAGGGGCCTGGCATGAGGTTCCCTGCCACTCCTGCACCCAGAAAATGGTCTTCCCAGCTGAGCCTGACCCTGACCTTAACCCCAACACTGTACTCCAGACACAGGGCCGCGTGAGGCAGAACTACGAGGGTCTGCGGGCCCTGGCAGAGGTAATGCTCCTTGTTCAAGAAACGTCCATGAAGCACCTGCTCTGCGCTAAACCCTGAGCCGAGAGCCCAGGGACAGAGCAGTGACTGGACATGCTCCCTGCCCCCTGCCCTCAAGGAGTCGACATCATGGCAGCGAAGGTGTGAAACAAGTCAGTGGATGGACGCGGGCGTCACGGGAGTGTGTGAGACCAGAGCCCAGGTGGGGCTGAGGCGGCAGGGGAGGCGTCTCAGAAGGAAGGACTTTCAGGCTGAGATTGGAGGACAGCTGAGGGCACGTGAAGCCAGGGGGCGGGCAGGGGAGGCAGCAGGGAGGCAGTGTTCTGGGCAGGACCTATGAAAAGGCCAGAGAAAGGCCCAACGGAGGAGTGAAGTCCAGGGCCCAGAGGAGAGGTGGGGAGTGGCCCACGACGGCTGGAGGAGAGCCTGGAGAGGAGGCGGGGCGGCCAGTGCCACGGAGAAGTGAGGATTGCGCCTCAGAGCTGAAGGGCTTGAGTGCTACCGGATCAAAAGAGCGCACTCTGCCAGGGCCCTCTGCCTGCTGAGCTGCTGCCGGCTCCCGGCTCTCTGACAGAGGACGCAGAGCCCCGCGGTGGGGCAGAAGCCCTCTCTGCTGCTGGCCTGGGCTCTGCGGGAAGAGGCGTGGGGGACCTGCTCTGAGTGCCCAGTGGGGGCCATTGGCCCTCACCCCGGGCCCTGGGCTTGCCTCTCCTCAGCACCACAGGGCCCGGCTGGAGGAGGCAGTGGCTCTGATTTCTACGGCTCCTGCGAGGGGCTCCGGTCCTGGCTGGAGAGGCAGACAGCGCTGCTGCAGGTGCTGCAGCCCCAGGCTCACAACCTGGAGGTCGGGCAGCTCCAGCTGGAGGTACAGTCCCCCCAGAGCCAAGAGGGAATGTTAGCGGCTTGGCCCTGCTGCCTCTCCTTGTTCCTGCACCACCAGCCCCCACCCCCTTCACCTTGTTCCTGCCTCCTCGTCATTCATCCACGTTCACTGTAGTCCTGTTTGGGAGGAGGGAGCTGGCTTTGGATTTTTTTAAGTGAGGTCTGATTCACATGCAACATTGTATTAGTTTCATGTGTACAACATAATGATTCAATATTTGTAGGTACCGTATTTTTCGGACTATAAGACGCACCAGACCATAAGACGCACCTAGGTTTTAACGGAGGAAAATAGGAAAAAAATTTTTGAAGCAAAAAATGTGGTAAAATATTTAATAACATAATATTTCACCAATGTAAATGTAAACAGCCAGGCAAGCCACATTCAGACTGTAAGACACACCCCCATTTCCCCCCCAAATTTGGGGAGGAAAAGTGTGTCTTGTAGTCCAAAAAATACAGTATTATGAAATGAAATGATCAGCACAGTAAGTTTCATTCACATCTGTCACGACACATACTTACTTCTCCTTGTGATGAGAGATATGAGATGTGCTCTCCTCGCCACTCCCCACCAGGCAGCAGTGCCGTCAACGCGGCCGCCGCGCTGCGCGTCACACCCGTGGCTCACGCAGGGCTGGGAGTTTGGGCCCTTTGACCCCCTGCGGTTTGCCCGCCCCAGCCCGCTGCCTCCGGCACCCACCAACCTGCTCTCTGTCTGTGAGCATGCTTGCTTTTTTTTACATTCCACATACAAGTGCGATCACATGGTATTTGTGCTTCTCTCTCTGACTTACTCCACTTAGCGTAAAACCCTGACGGTCCATCCTCGTTGTCCCAAATAGCAAGATTTCCTTGTTTCCTGTGGCTGGGTAATATTGCACTGTGCATACGTAGCATCGCTGCTTTGCCCACGCACACATCGGCGGGCGTCCCGGCGGCTCCATGTCTGGTCCGTTCTAAGCAGTGCTGCGCGAACACGGGCGCACGTCTCTCCCCGCGAGCGTCCCCGTTTTCTTCAGGTAAAGGCCCAGCGGTGGAACTGCTGGGTCATTTAAGAGTGGTGTCGCTAACTTTTTGACGAGCCCTCGTACCGTTTTTCATAATGGCTGCACCAGTTCGTACTTCCACCAACAGCACACCGGGATTTCCTCTTCTCAGCAACTTCTCCAGCACTTACTTCTTGTCTGCTTGACCGTGGCCGTTCTAACAGCTGTGAGGTGATAGCTCACTGAGGTTTTGATTTGCATTTCCCTGGTGATTAATGATGCTGAGCACCTTTTCAGGGACCTGTTTGCCATCTGTCTGTCTTCTTTAAAAAATGTCTATTCAGAGTCGCCAGTTTGATTCCCAGTCGGGGCACAGGCCTGGGTTGCGGGCCAGGTCCCCGGTGAGGGCCATGTGAGAGGCAACCACACACTGATGTTTCTCTCCCCCTCTTTCTCCTTCCCTTCTCCTCTCTCTAAAAATAAATAAATGTTTAAAAATAAATAATAAAAAATGTCTATTCAGATCCTGTGCCAACTTTCTCATCCGATTGTGCTTTTGTTTGTTTTGTTTTTGCCATTGTGTTGTATGAGTTCTTCATATATTCTGGATATAACCTTAACAGACACATGATTTGCAAATATTTCTCTTCCATTCAGTAGGCTGCCTCTTCATTTTGTTGATGGTTCCCTAGCTGTGTGGAAGCCTTTTCATTTGATGCAGTCCCACTTGCTTATTTTTAATTCCGTTGCCTTTGTTTGGTATGAAATTTTAAAAATCATTACAAAAACCGATGTCAGGGAGCTTACCACCTGTATTTTTCTAGGAGTTTTATGGTTTCAGGTCTTACCGTCAAGTCTGAATCCATCTTGAGTTAAGAGTTTTGTGTGGTGTGAGACCGTGGGCCAGGTTCCCGCTTTCGCACGGAGCAGTCAGCTTTCCCAGCGCTGTCTCCGGCCCTTTCCCAGCCGGGTGTCCTCGCCTCCTTCGTCACGCACCGACTGGTGACGTGGGTTCACTCTGGGCTCTCTGC
>PVJI01016038.1:0-39507 GCA_004026765.1 Micronycteris hirsuta
GGGGGGTGGGACGGGAGGGGAAGGGAGGGGGGAGGGGAGAGGCTGCAAATCACTGTAATTAAACAAAAAAATTAATTAAAATAAAAAAATATTCTACTGTAAAAAAATAAAAATAAAAAAAAATAAAATTTTGCCCACATTTCCCTCCTCCTCTCCCTACTAATTTCTAAGAATAACATTATTTCTAAATATCATTATATAGGTATTATTTGTAAAATAATATTTTAAAACAAAATAACTGATTATAATTTTGTGCTTCTTTTCCCTAAAATCAACTTTTCTAGCTTTCAAGTTATTAATCTATATTAGATAGTAAGAATTACTCAAGGATTTGTGACAATAATCATATAATATTTTAGATATATTTTATTAATTCCATTTTGTTGGAAGCAGAAAATAGTTCAGAATTGAAGTGAAAGCCAATTTTATACATTTGTTATATATGATTGCATATTTGGTTTGAGGGTGTTCATGAAGTATTTTATCATGATAATAAGTAGTAAAGGTGATCTCTCATAATTTCATTGTAATCCATTATAGATATTTAATCAAGAAAATAAAAGTACAAGAAAACTTGCCTTATTAAAAAAAAATCAGGATTGTGCTGTTCAGGCGGTCTGATATTTGGCAAATTTGTAACTGTCACTTGTTTAGACTTTGTGATATTAGTCATATCGATAAATGCTTTAAACCTATCTGAATCATACAAGTCAATCTATAGGGAAAAACTGTCGAGTGTGAGTGCAATACCACCTTCTAAGGAGGAAATATCATGGCCATTTTTTACCTCTTGTGGAGAAGTTGTTTTAAAAACTGATTTGATTAAGAAGAAAAACCAAATTCAAAATTAAAAGTCCTTTCAGTACTTAAAAAAGCTCTTGTCACACTTCTCTTCTGACAGAAAAGAAGATTTCCTTGACAGAAACTATTTCTTTCCTTTGTTTACCTTCTTTTAATTAGTTATCTTGTTCAAGATTTAATTTAAAATAAAGAGATGCAGTAAATTCTGTGTGAGATGGTAAAGAAGGGAGACAATGCTTCATTTTACTTTTCCATGATGTGTGATAAAATATTAATGAAAGTAGCCAAATATATAAACACATATTGATATTGTTTAAAAAATTAAATATGAGTCTGTGTTGTGATAGCTTCCTGAAGATATCATCAAAGCAGGGATATATCCCTAAAGCACGATTACATGAACAGAGAATATCTACTTTTCTTTGAAGAATTTTAGCAGTTTAACTTTTCTCTGTTTATTCAACCCTGTGCATTTATTATTTTGTTAAAAACCTACAAACAACCACATGCAGAGTGTGTGTGTGGTTTAATCAAGATTGCTAATTTTTCTGTTCATATGTACACTTATTAATCTTTCTACCTTTATCTAACAGTGTATGATGTACTGAGACCAAATTCAGCATATGGATAGAATTTTTAAAAAATATCAATTGCCATAATAATTGTATACCATGGCCACATAACCAAGTAAGAATGAGCTTCCATCTGTGAATACTAGAATTTTCCACTATTGTTCATATTAAATTCATGGCAAATTACTTCCTCGATGTAAAAGTTAATAAAGTGTTTTTGGAAACCTTCGCAGCAGAAAGAAAAATCAGGAGTCCATGTATGAGAAAGATTCCAATTGCCATGGCTGATTCCAAGGTGCAGGTGCCCATGTGCAAAGATCAGTAAGAAGTTCCTTTTAGCTACGGGAGATCTCTGGCTGGCAGCCAGGAGAAAATAGGGACATCAGTCCTACAACTGAAAGGACTCAATTTGGCTAACAACCTAAAAGAATTGTTTTCTTTTCAGACCCTTTAGTTAAGATGCAGCTCTGCAGTAGCATTTTAGCCTGGTGAGACCCATCTCAGATTCCTAAACTATAAAAGTGTGATAAAATAAGTGGGGGGTGTTTCAGCTGCCAAGTTTGTGTAATTTGTATGACAGTGATAGGAAACTAACATAGGCAACCTCATAACAAGGCATAAGGGGAGCTTTACAAAACAAGCACATCTCATTTTATTGAGCTTTGCTTTATGTGCTTCACAGATATTGCATTTTTTATATATTGAAGATCTGAGGCAACCCTGTATCAAAAATTCATTGGCAATATTTTGCCAACAGCATTTGCTCACTTCATGTCCATGCCATATTTTAGTAATTCTCGCAATATTTTAAAACTTTACATTGTTATTACACTTGTTATGGTGATCTGTGGTCAGTGATCTTTGATGTTACTATTGTAATTGTTTTGGGGGTGCCATGAATCACATCCATATAAAACAGCAACTTTAACTGATAAAAGTTGCATGGATACTGACTACTGTACCACATGATGATTCTCCCTTTTCTCTCCCTCGCCTTAGGTCCCCCTAGTTCCTATGACACAATATTGAAATTAGTTAAGTTAATAATCCTATAGTGGCCTGTAAGTGTTCAAGAGGAAGAGACACAAATCTCTCACTTCAAATCAAAAGCTATAAATAAATAAGTTTGGTCAAATTTAGATCTCTTGAGCCAATTAGCCAAGTTGTGAATACAAAAGAAACTTTAAGGAAATTAAAACATAGATGGTAACACAGAACTAATAATACATAAATGATAACAATGCAAAACCTTATTGCTTGCATGAGGAAAGTTTTAGTGGTCTGGATAAAAGATCAAACCAACCACGACATTCCCTTCAGGCCTAATCTAGAGCAAAGCCCTAAATCCCTTCAATTCAACAAAGGCTGAGAGATGGGAAAGTTACTACCAGACCAGCAATTTAGTGACATGTTTTAGAATAAAGTTGTAGGTACTTGTATATACAATAGGTATATTAATTTATTAATATTTAGTCTATAATTTTTATTTTATTGCTATATGATCATGTGAAATGATGCCATCCACACTATTGAAACAGAATCTTTATTATGAATAGATAATTTTGTCTATTCATATTTAAGTGTGAAGAACATTGTTTATAAAAGTCTGCATTTGTACAGTATGTCCCCATTTTTCAAAATTGATATTCTCTATTTGCCTTGAATCTACCCGAAACCAGATCATTTCTTCATGACCCTGTGTGATAACAGGAGCCTAATATATTAAGATAAATTCATGAGATCAATATGCACTTGGAGAATTGTAGTAATAGTGATGCTAAACTTTAACAATTAATTTTGTAAATTTTATTTCTATGTAGTATAAAGACGTTCATTTAGGATGAGTTTTTCCCAAAGGATATCCAGCCAACAAATGTGGCTAAATTATGTTGTAGTAACAAATAACCCAATAATCATCAATCTATCAAAATAAAAAAAAGGAATTGCTTTTTTCTCATAGTACATGGCCATTGAGGATCACCTGCAATTCTGTTCCAGGTTCCTCTTCATTGTAGGATTCATGCTAAAAGAACAACCTCAATCATGGCCTCTTTGCAGAGGAAAAGGGCATGGGCAATCCATGAGATGATTCTTAAGGCTTTTCCTCTGTTATGTCTACATCACATCGACCACATTCCATTGGACAAAACTAATCATGCAGCCAAAGCCTCAAGTCAGTGCAGCAAGAATATATTCTCCTTTCATAATGAGGTTCTCCTAGTTACATAGCTCCTATTAAGAACAAATCACCTTCTTACGGGCAAGAGAACCTATAACTTGTTACAACAATGCAATCTATAACATTTATGTCATGAGAAAGTATCACAAGAAAGTATGGCTAAAAATAAAGCCTATGGGTGTGCTCCTCCTCCCAGGAGTATGCTAGCACCTTTCCCTTCCCCCTCACTTTCCCTCTCAGGTGGGCAACTCCTAAACTCTAAGGGTCCCTGTCGCGGATTTCGACCCGCAAAATCCGGGGGGGGGGGACTGCCCCAATCGCATGAATCAATCTTACCCAGAGACACGCTTGGAGATGAGAATCCGGCAGCCACGGGTCTTTCTCATCACCTCCGTCTTGGGAAAAAGACCTCGTGGCTAGCTTAGCCGGGGTTTTTATTAGAGGCTTTAGGACACATTTACATTGGATTGATTATTCATGGGATTAAGCAGAACAGGGGTAGTTTTACTCATTAGCAGGGCATTAGGATGTAAATTCAGGTCCGGTGGTAGACAGGACCAGGGTAATGTAATATGCAGGGCTCAGCAAGCCAGAATTTTTTAAGATATATCTTTGCCAAATTCCTATTAGAGAATTCCCATTCCACAGACATGATCCACACTTGCCCACATGGGAATCACACGGAGCTGCGTTCAAAACGCATAAATTCTGGAACATGCGTGTTAACACACATGTGGAAAACACTGCTACATCTCCCCCTTTTTTCTTATGAAACCCTTTTCCACAGGCATGGATTATGCCAGCCCACATGGGAATGATTTTTCTTCACATGGAGCTGAGCTCAGACATGCGTGATTTTTCTGGGCTACGATTCTTCATGCATGTGAAAAGAATTTTTATATCTCCCCTTGTTTTTCTTAAGAGAATTTAGAAGCTGGATTGACTTAATAAGATTTGCTGCTTGCTGGTCCCTTTCACAACCTTGGGAGAATAATTTACATATGTAGCAAAGCATACAGATTATAAACATAATTAGTAAACAACCAGTGGCTATGAAGACCCATATTTTCAGATTAAAATTATTAAATTAAACTTTAGGGTGAAGTCCGTTGAAATTGTCCCAGAGGGTTTTTAGATACCTCCTTTTGCTAAAGCAACTTTAAATGCAAATTATTAAATTGTCCTTTTAGATTGGTAGAGAAAATAGGTGATGTAGAATATTTCTTATTTGATGTGTAGCTTGGAGAATTCTGGATTAGCAGATTTTCTTTTGATGATGAGAAATTAGGTCGCTGCCAGGGAAGTCTTTTTTCTGTCACATGGCTTTGTTTTTCTTGTCAGCAGTTTTGGAGATTTTCTGTGGAAAAAACAGAAACAGACCCTTCTCTTCCTAGCTAAGATGTGGGCCTAGGGACTTGAATTGTATGGGGTGATTGCTTGGACTGATAATGCGAATTAAAATTTTTTTAAATTGTAAAAAAGTCGTGTTTAAATCTTTGGGGAAGATATTTTGACCTGCTCCCCCTTTTTTCTTATATTAAATAGGGTTTAAAGTTTGTAAGGAATTCTGGTTAAAGATGAATAAGTGCCAAGGGCTTTAGTAATTGATTCTCTCTGAAAATTGGCCAGTTTTTCTTGAGAGATTAGCTATAGATTTTAAGAACAACCTGGGTGTTTTATGCAAAATGATCAGTTTTGCATATAAGACCCGTATCTATGTTTTATTTTTATTTATTATTAAAAAACATTTCAGCCCTGGCAAAGTTGGTGAGCAGATATTGGATTTATATATCTATTTGGGAAAAGTTGTTGTGGTAGATACCTAGTATTGAATAACATATAAACAAGATTTTAATTTTGGTCTATGATTAACACATTATGTTTTAAAAATCATAATGAATAAATTGTATGATATATTAGAAAATATATTTATATGCTATATTAATTATATACCTTAATTTTTGGATTTTTCCTCAAAAGATATTTTTGAGGAGCAGATTAATAATTAGATTATAACATCAGAATAATTCCTAAATTTTTAGCTGTAAATTGTAGGAATAAATTTGAAGTTTATATTGTATGAAGTCCTGTATATCATACTTATTAAAATTATAGAGAATTATAGACAGTATAGGGAGAATATTGAGATAATAGTATTGTTATTGGCTAGAATCTGGCACCCTGATTGCCAGAGAATGTCCTTTTATTAGTTAAATAGAATAAGCTATAAGTTGATAAGATTTTCTTAAAGACAGTAAGTAGTATATAGTAAAAAGAGTTTTAGTCAAGTGTTATGAAACAGTCCTTTTTGTCTGGCTGGTGAGTGTTGTTACCTGACCCAAAGTAGGGGTCCTAGTGATGTGAGGGGATTTGGCGATGCAGCGATTTTGGAGTTTCTTTTTCCTTCAGCCGGGAGACCAGAGACAGGCTGCCAGTAGCTTCCTGGGGCAGCCAGGGGGTCTTGTGTATTCTGTGGAAAAAACATAGAGACACACCCTTCCCCCAAATCAAACCTACACCTGGCCTCTTTCTACTGTCCTACAAGAAAATAGGAAAAAAGGCTTGAAAGAGATGCAGAACCACACCTTTATAAACCTTAATTAACATTGTTTGTAAATAACTTTGACTTTGGTGAGCTAATATGATTTTTTTCTAATTGAGGACAAGGCTATATTATTTCTGATATGGTTGCTTAAGAATTTCTAATGGAAGATTAAAAGCGAACTTTTGACAATTAGAATTTTTGCTAACTTTTTAGTGAGCGGGGGTCTGTGGAAGAACCGGCCGGCCCTCCATAACTGAGTTAAAAATTGGTGTCTTCCGCAAAAAATCGCTAATTTTTTCCAGAAGACTGTACACCTATATTTCATTTTTATAATAAAAAAGGTCACAGCTTTGGCACAAGGAGGAATTAGATTGGAAATAGACACATTTCTTTTGAGCTTTCCAACTATTTGAGAAGAATGGTTGTAACTGACTTTGGAGTAGACTGTGGAATTAGATTACAATCAATACAGAATAACATTAGATTTTAAACCTATTGCTAGAGGTTTAGTGAAAATGCCTTGAAACAAAGATAAAACTTAAACAAACTAGAATTTTTAAACTCAATTCTATAAAGAAATATCAGTTTACTATAAACATCTGTTATACTGGGTATTCAGGAAGGCAATATTCATACTTTTACTTACAGCCTTGAATTTCTTATTAAAAGACAATTCTGAGTGGTTGATGGGATGATTGGACAAACCCTTTCTTTCTAACTTAGACGCCTGCCAAGCCTTCTCCTTCCTAATTTCATTTCATACTATATGGTATCACATCAATCTCTGTCCAACTTTTCCTTCATTCCTTTTTCTTTCCTTTCTTTCCTACTACAGGCTTCTTGCCTGGAACCCCCTTCTATAAATTTAAGTTTAATGCCAACAGCCTTCTTTCCTTTCACTACTTTCTTAATTCTTTCTTCATGGACTATTCATAACTTACTTGACCTTTTTTATAATACATACAATTTACAGTCTTGCCTTCAATCCTATCTTACACTACCTGGCAAATATGCCAACCTTTTTCCAACTTTCTCCTCTGCAATTCTATACTTTCTTTCCTTCCACCCTTCTAATTTCTTCTTCACTGACTGTCCACAATCTATTTGAACTTTCTTACAACATACATCTTGCTATAAGGTATTACAGGCGACAATACTATGATTTTATGATTTTAATATCTGAAGTAAGCCCTGGCTGGTGTAGCTCAGTGGATTGAGCGCGGGCTGGGAACCAAGCGGTCCTGGTTCGATTCCCAGTCAGGGTACATGCCTGGGTTGCGGGCCAGGTCCCCATGAGGGCCATGTGAGAGGCAACCATACATTGCTGTTTCTCTCCCTCTCTGTCTCCTTCCCTTGCCCTCTCTCTAAAAAATAAAATAAAATAAAATAAAATAAAATAATAAAAATCTTTAAAAAATAAATAAATAAATAAAAATAAAATTGACTGGATTTATTTCTAAAAAAAAAAAAATATCTGAAGTAACATATATAAGGTTTATTCATATATATTTAATATATGAAGTAACATATATAATATTCCATGTAATAAGTATTAATAAAAGTATATGGCTATAATAGAAATAGCATACAGTTGTCTACCAATGTAGGTTTTATCTATTTGCTATATGCTCTTTATTAATATCTTACTTAAATTTTATAGAAATAATTAGCCTTAATTTTAATAAATGGTAGCTTTGGAATGTTATTTCTTGCTACCTGATGTCATTGTAATTTTTACCTAACATATTTTTAATTAAATGCAGAAAATCCCTATATTAGGAAAATATTTAGTATTTTTAAGAATCTGAATTAGGTTAAAACATTGTCCTGATAATCCAAAACAATTACAATTTTTAAAACTATATGTTAGATTATGAGCCACTTAAAAATAAACAGTAACATATATTCTTCAAATTATTTAAGGTTACCATTTTTTGGGGTCAAATGCAGAGCTTAGGGTGAATTCTGAGAGATGGGGGAAGCCTGATTGGTTTTATTTGAAGCATTTTTAAAGATTTAATTGCTATTTCTGTTTATTAGGTCAGGCGGTAACAGCAGCTTTTTAACTCTGGCCCCCTTTCTGGAGTCACCAGGGAGATAGCCCTGACGCTGGGTTTTTCTGTTCTACTGGCTTTCTTGGAGGCGCGTCTTGATAACGTCATTAGATAGGGCCTCTGGCTATGGTAGTTCTTGCTTGCAGCGGCCATTTTATCTGTAGGGGGGGGCGGAGCTTGCCTTGCACCGACTGCCGGAGCAGCCAGCTGCTGCAACGGCGGCTCCAGCACCGAGATGCCCGCCGTGTTGTAGCGATGCTCCTTTAGGTGCCGCTGCTGTGCTGCGCCCAACGGATTCACCAGCGCAGCGCCGCCGCCTGGCCCCGGCTGTGAGTGAGCGCAGCCCGAGCCGGGCGCCCGGTGGGGAGAGGGAGAAGGCGGAGCCCGCGGGCCCAGGCCGTGACACGCAGCTGCTGGGCGGAACCCGTTTGGTGCACCCGGGCCGGAAGCCCGGGGCCCTCGTCAAAAGAGATTGAAAAAAAAAAACTAGGCTCTCTCTTCCCGCTCGGCGCAGCACATGGACCTGGAACAGTGAGAGAGTCCCCGAGGCATAGCCAGAGCTAATTTTTGGGGGAGACTTGGCTTGGGAGACAGAGGAGTGGATTTTTCAAGCTATGGATTCCTTAAGTTACTGTTTCTATTTTCTTGATGTGACTATTTAAGTTGTAGCTCTCTCTGCTTCTCCTCTATCTTGCGCCAGCATGGTTTTTCTCTCTTTCTGGGAGGAGAGAGGGGCCGGCTTGCTCCAGACGTGCGAGCAGGGGAGGGGAGCGAGGCCCCGGGGCGCACCTGGCGGCCCTGCGGCCTACCACACCCCGCACTGCACCTGGCAAGTCTCGCGGCTTCGGCCAAGCCGCGTCGTGCATGGTGTTTTACTGATAAGCGGCAGACTAGCTGGGTTGGAAGTTCCTAGCCTCTCCCACCAAGCATGCTGAACAATCCCAAAAAACGACAGAAAGTTTTTCCTTTGCAAGCCCCGCGTGACCCAACCTCTCAAGCTGTGCGCTCTCTCCGCTTGCTGTTTCTTTCTTTGCTGTTCTTTCTACCCCTCCTCCACCCCGCAGCACGGCGCCCCGGCGTCTCCCGCCCCAGAGGAGAGGTCTGTTCCCCGAGGGCGCGCCATGGCATCTCCCTCTGCCCTTGGGAGCCTATTCTTTCCCCTGCCTTGCACCGCTCGCGGCCTGGGGCGGTGGCGAGGGGTTCCGCGCCGCACCCCTCGCTCCTGTCCGGCCGGCTAGCGCGGAGTATGGTCTTTCTCTGCCTCCAGGCAGAGGAAGGGCCGGGGCTTTTGCTGATAGACAACATAGAGTCTGTGTGGCAACGTTCTTTATTTATTATCGCGGCCAAAAATGTTTTCCTACCGATTCTCATTCCTCTCCCACTCCAGATGACTCCCGGCCATCTAGTTCCTTATTTCCCGGAACTATTGCACGCAACCACCACCTTGAAGTAGGGGGCAGGGTCCTTTTGGCTCTAAGGCTTGTCTGGCCCCATGTCTGGCGGCCATTTGTCGCGGATTTCGACCCGCAAAATCCGTGGGGGGGACCGCCCTGATCGCGTGAATCAATCTTACCCAGAGACACGCTTGGAGATGAGAATCCGGCAGCCATGGGTCTTTCCCATCACCTCCGTCTTGGGAAAAAGACCTCGTGGCTAGCTTAGCCGGGGTTTTTATTAGAGGCTTTAGGACATATTTACATTGGATTGATTATTCATGGGATTAAGCAGAACGAGTAGTTTTACTCATTAGCAGGGCATTAAGGATGTAAATTCAGGTCCGGTGGCAGACAGGACCAGGGTAATGTAATATGCAAGGCTCAGCAAGCCAGAATTTTTTAAGATATATCTTTGCCAAATTCCTATTAGAGAATTCCCATTCCACAGATATGATCCACACTTGCCCACATGGGAATCACACGGAGCTGCGCTCAAAATGCGTAAATTCCAGAACATGTGTGTTAACACGTGTGTGGAAAACACTGCTACAGGTCCCCATGAGACTTACAACCCAGGGAGCAATGGGCAGTGGCAGCTCTTCTGGGCTAATCCCTGACCCTGTCTCCAAGGCCCCCTTTTCTCTGACTTTCCAATGAGCCAAAGCAGCAGCCCTGCCTAGGCTATCTCCAGCTGCTTCCTCTGTCCTAAGCTCTTCCTTGTCTTTCCCCAACTTTAATAAGCATACTCTCAAAATCAAATAATAAATACATAAATAATAAAAAATAATGTTTATGGTATCTTGCAAGTTATTTATTTGGAGATTATAATGTATGTTACTATATTAAATGTACTCGCTTTTTTAGTATGAAGGTGCATGGATTTCTAGGTTTATTTCTTAATGTAATTCTTCACAGTGATCTACTTTACACATTTAGTCTTGTGGATGAAGACTTTATCTCATACCACTTACAAAGACCTGTTATTTTTTAGCACATGTTTTAGATCCGAAATACAGCACAGGGAAGTACCAGGCTATGAAAACACGTCTATTCATGCATACTCATCAAACATGATGTAATACGTTCACATGCAGCATCCTAGTCATCTGCTATCTTTCAGAAATAACCTTCGCCACTTCAAAGGAGAGTGGCAAGTTTGCAATGTAATAAAGTATATTCTATTTCTCACTTCTTTATATCAGCCAATCATAATTTTCTGTCCATTACTACTTTACGAACACTTTTCTATTATTGAAGAAACAAACAAACAAAAAGACAAAGAATCTAGTAGAGAGGAAAGAAACTCACAGATCTCCGATAATTGAATTAGTGGTACTACTGGCCTTTTAGAAAATCATTTACCAGGTGAGAAAGTCATTTCTTTATCTGCTGTTATTCAATATAATGCTTCTGAGATTCATTTACATAGAATCCCTTGACGCTATTATTACCCCTTTATCTTGATAGTAGAAATGGTTCATTGTTATAGATAGTAATGCAGAGATGAGCATTTACAGTTTTAGCACCTACTGAGCTGGCCTTCATATACACGATTAAGCTACTCCTTAGAATTATGTGCCTATATTTATGTGAGTACAATTTTGTGTACTTGCTAATAAAGTTTTATCTGCTTTTATTTTCAGTCTCAATTCTAGGAGTTTCAAAATAATGGATATAGCTGAGATTGCACTTATATAGCAGTAAGCCAGCCGCAGCCATTTAAAAACTATTTAATCATATAGAATGACATTATTAGGCATAATAAGAAAGAAAACACAGTTTACTATTCTATTCAGTAAGTTGAAAAGTTGGTCCATATATTTAGAGTATGCTCTGCTTGGAAAAATGAATAAAAGTATCCTATATTTACCATCAGAGATAATAAATTTCTACTCATTGTGGGCAAGTGGATATTTCCATGGATGCTAAAATATTTTGATGCTTAGACAATTATTTGTAAGAGACCTAGGATTCTCAAAACAGTGTATTTTCACAAACTCTTTAAATAAGATTCATATTTTATGTTATACCAGTAATTCATGCTCTTCCAGAAAACGTGGCTAAAAAGCGCTTAAGTTTTTTAAGTACACAATAAAATATATTTTAGAGAACAGTGCTCGCTGTATAAGTAAAGTTTCTGACAAAGATTCATTGGCCAAGCTTTAGTTAGGCTTCTCTGAGACTTCCTCTCAACTAGGCCTCAACCTTGGGCTTTGGTTTTCCGGTCTAATTCAACTTTAGCAAGAATCCTACTATATTAGTTTAGCAAAATCCCCCTGCGCCACCCTTGATATCGAATCACCTGGTCTTGTTTTCAGCAAAAATGCTGTTGTCAGCTTAGCAAGAATCACCTCCTACCCTTGATATTTCTTCTTAGTAATTTTCCATCCTCTGACCCCATTACCTTCTCATCCTGCTTCTTTGTCATAAATTCCCACTCGTCGTTGTTGTACTTGGAGCTGAGGCTGATCTGTCTCCCCAATTTCTATGCACTATCCTTACTGCAATAGTCTTAAGTAAAACCTTTCTTCCTACTTAACAAAGGTCATGATGTTTTTTCCCTTTAATAGTTCCCTATAAAAAAAAAAAACCAAACCAACAACAAAAAGAACAAGCAAGCAAACAAACAAAAAACCCCACCAGAACCAGTGATATATAAATATACATAGAAAAAGATTTAGTTTAAGGAATTGGCTGATGAGATTCGGACAGCTGACAAGGGTTAAATCTGAAGGGCAGGATGGCAGGGTGGCAAGTCAGGGAAGGACTGCAATCTCAGTGTTACCTCCGGGATCTACAGGGCGCGCCAAGAGACTGCAAACTTAGGTGACATTTCTATGCTACGGTTTCGAGACAGAATTCCTTTTTCTCCTGGAAAGCTCACTGTTTGCTTATAAGGCCTTTTCTTCAATGGATTAGATGAAGCACACTCACATTATTGAAGACAATCTAATTAAAGTCAGATCATTATAAATGTTAATCACATCTACAAAGTACCTTCACAGCAACATCTAGATTAGTGTTTGACAAAACACCTGAACACCATAGCTTACCCAAATTGACATGTGAAATTAACCATTAATTACAATCACCAAAAGCCATTCTGTGTGTTCTAATATCACCACACAAAAAAATGTGTACAAATAATTAAAATGCACATTTCAACTCTATTTAAATATGGATTATTGACACTAGCAACTATATGAATATCACTCAATATTCATATAATGTTATTTTTTAAATTTTATTTTTAATATTTTTACTATGTTTGCTTTATTTTTATTGTTTACACTATTACAGATATCTTCATTTGCCCAACTCCTTCCTGTCCTTGCATCCCCTTCCCTCTGGCTGTCACCATGTTGTTTGTGTCCACAGGTCATGCATGTATGTTCTTTGGCTAATTCCTTCACTTTCTTTCATAGAGTTCCTCTACCTCCCTCCACTCCGACAGCTGTCAATCTGTTCCATGTATCCATGCCTCTGTTTTTATTTTGTTTGTTAATTTATTTTGTTCATTAGATCCCCCACATAAATGAAATCATATGGTATTTGTCTTTCTCTGACTGGCTTATTTAACTTGGCATAATATTTTCCAGTTCCATCCATGCTGTTGCAAAGATAGGCGTTCCTACTTTTTTAAAGCCATGTTAATTCTTAACTGAAAATAATCTTCAAATTCAGAGTATGATCTCATATTTTATGAAGATTCACCAGTAAACACTGGTAAGTGTAAGAAAGGTAGTGTAAAGAGGTACAGAGCATGAGTCCCCAGAAAATGGGGGAATCACCCCAAATCCTGCAGTGGGCCAGGGAGGGGACAGGGAAGGGTGCCCACAGAGCAGACAGTGCAGTGTTTAAGGCACCTTATATAGCACTGGTAGATTAACAGCCCATCCCTTCCTGAAGGGAAGAACTATGGAAAGTACAAAAGCGTGTAATTGACTGTGAGAATGTGTGCCAGCAGAGTGACTCAGTAGAGTGACCCAGCAGAGTGACTCATGACATAGTGGGGGAAGCTCATATAGCAGCTTTGTGAGCTTCTGGGGTGGGCAGTCGCGTTCGGATGCCCTCCCCAGATGTCTGTGTGTCACTGGGAGCTCTTGCCCTCACTAAAGATGGCAGCCAAAAGAGGGTCAGAGACCTGGGGAGCTGACAAAAATGGCAAACACTAACACACCATAGGAAAAGCTGAATGTTAGATGATGCAGAAAGTTCTGAGTTGAGCATTTAAAATTAGGGCAGCCGTAGTAGTGGGGGGTCTGCCACAGGTTGAGACATCTGCCTAGATGCCTGCCTGAAGAAGACAGTGACAGAGCTGGTGGAGTTGCAGAGACCTACTGCAGAAGGCCTGCTTACTGCACTTCTTAGGGTGTTCTCCGAAGGAGGGTGACGGTAAGGCAGAATGAAGGAGTCCAACACTCTTTTTCTTTGGTGTCTTAGGCCAGTTTATTGAACCTGAGAGACCAGCTTTCTTGCCAGTCTCTCGGCCTAAAACTGACTGACTGACTCTCTAAACAAAGGAATTATCTCTATTTTAAAGACAAGGCATTTTTTTACAACAGTAGTGATAAAAAGCAGACACACATCTCTCACAATTAGTAAAGAACAGCTGTGAGTCACTAATCACTAAGAAATAACACGTGGAGCAATTAAAAAGACTATAAATTATACTCATGTTAAACAAATGGGTATTCTGATAAGGAATCATCATCAAACAGCTAGAAATAATATCACCTAAGTTTATATATCACCTTCTGCTGTGCAGAATGGCGTCCCACCCATTCTGACTGTGCCAAGAGATGGGTGTGGGTTAGTTCCCTGTAAATCAGCATTCATGGATCATATGTAGCATGGCCTCCAACAACTTACCTGGCCAACCACACAGAGACACGGGAGAAATGCTTGGAGCTGAACTATGACCAGGAATGCTAAGCATCAGACTTCTGTTTTTCTGAAAGATAGTACTTCTGAGTGGCATAATCTGAAATTGGTCTGGCAAGGCAGAGGGAGGCAGGGCTATTTGTTTTGGGGTATTTTTAAAGGGAAAGGAGCCCTGGCTGGTGTAGCTCAGTGGATTGAGCGCGGGCTGGGAACCAAGTAGTCCCGGTTCGATTCCCAGTCAGGGCACATGTCTGGGTTGCGGGCCAGGTCCCCAGTGAGGGCCATGTGAGAGGCAGCCATACATTGCTCTTTCTCCCTCCCTTCCCCTCTCTCTAAAAATAAATAAAAATAAAATCTTAAAAAAAAATAAAGGGAAAGGGACTGAACAGCAGAGATCTGCCATTATTCTAAATCTTATAACCTTTAAATAAACAACCCCTTTCCTTTTTCACCAAACTCTTGCCTCAGGAAACACACTTCTTGGCTGCAGGCAGTCAAACCCCACAGCTGTTCCAGAACACCATTGGCTGGCTCTGGAGCATTCTTACGTTTTAATACTTGGAGTATTTTGAATCCTTTAAGCAGTCCATTGGCACAATTTATGGCAGTATTTATATAACTCACAAAAGCCTTAGGGAAAATCATGGATTTTAAGGCCTCTGTTTGCTGACTTCAGGGCTCTGATTAATACTTTATCATAGTCCTAAATAAAGAGGGGAAATGATCATGTAATCTGTATACAATGACTAGAAATTACTTTATTTACTTAAATATTTGTTCCTCTAAAAGATTTACTTAGACTATGACAATTTGCTAACTAAAAATTAAAGAGAGAGTGGAAATGACAAATAATTAAACTATTTTTACTTGGAAAGGAAAGCAAAATTTCAGATCAAAGAAATGATTATACTAGGAATAATCATTGAAGGTCATCAATCTGCATTCTATCAAAGTCAGAACAAAGGCAGATATAAAGTGGCAGTTAGAGAATATGGGCAGTAAAATATGCAGAGAGAGGGGGAAAAGGAAGACTATGACATCTTTTCAGGAAGAGCAGATAGTTTCCATAGTAACAGATAATTTTCTCTCAATGTGAAAGAACCTATTTTGAATATGTTATTGGTGAATCAGATGCAAAAACAAGAAGATGGCACAGGAATTTACATACCACAAGCCTTAACTCTAGAAACTAGAAGTTGTTAAGAATACACTTGTAATTTCCATTGTTAGATTTGACTGTAAGATACCTGTATTTGGCAGTGGAACTTATTCAATCCATGGGGTTCTATTAGGAACGGAGTATAAAACAACCTAAAATTTAGTGGTCACTTTACTTACCAAAATTTTCACATTAGAAATGTGTTGATCCATAAGAAAGAACACCTTTTCCAATTTGCACATGGCAAGTGAATGCTGTGTGTGTGTGTGTGTGTGCAGGTGTGCGTTTATTAAATGAGAAAGACAAAGAAAAAAAGAGATTTCACTTAAGAACATATGGAACAAATTTGTTGTCGATTAGATAACTATTTCAAATTATTTACTCTTCACCTGTTCCCTACCTCTGTGGGCAGAAACTACATCCCCAAATTTGACCTTTAGGATCTGTCATGGTGTTTGCGTTTGCCAGTGGAAGGTAGCAAATGTGAACAGACAAAAGGTTTAAAAATAGACATCATGTTGATTTTGCTCTCAGAACCTCTGCTGTCGCCCTAAGAAAAACCTGTATAGTCTAGCCTGTTGGTGCAAGAAGTATAAGAGAAATGGGGAACAGATACACTTTAATTGAGTCTATCCTAAGTCTACTAACCTTAAGTTGAATTTGGTAGTGTTTTGTTATGCATCAATAGCCAAATGTACTAAAATTGGCAACCAGAAACAAAATGATGCCATGATAAAATCTTAAAATATGTAGCATTGACATTGGAAGTAAGAAGCAAGTGAAGACATGAGAACTATAATAAAACTATTATTAAAAACTTGAAAAATATAAACCTGTCTTCCATCACCCATAATAAGTAAAAATGTACTTAAGGAATTGAGGCAGATAGTTGCCAGGCAGAATGTTGAAGTCATGAACTAAGCTCTTTTGGCCATATACCATTAGGTTCTTTAAGACAGAGTAAGCTCAGAAATAAAATGGGCCAGTTTATAAGCAGAATTTAGTAAGAAAATAAAACTGTTGAGTCTGGTTTCTGTTCCTACATATAAGGACTTGGAAGTTGCCACATCATTCTAATAAAAGGTAAAAAGCAAAACAGATGGAAAAATCAACAACTATTCTTATATCATAAGACAAGTGAGTACACAGGACAAACTGCTACCCCCAACATAGGCAAGTATGAAGAAAGATAGGAAAATAGAAGGAATAATTAATTGCTTACAGGAGCAGAGAGTCACCAGTGGAAACCAAAAACAGCCATAGACATCAGTGCTGGGGCAGGGATGCCTGAGCTATAATCGATACATTACTGGAAGCTCAGTGAAGACAAGTATGAGAGTAAAATTTCCTGAGGGAATTGTGTTGGAAGGGGCCCAATATTGTAAGATTTACCTCCACAAGTTTGACTGGGTTCCCACAGTAAATACTCATATCAGAGAAAAATCCCCTATTGCTTCTGTCAGGGAAAGGAAAAAGAAAGAAATTTGAAACATGCTGGAGTACTCATTACTCTTAACAAGGCCTGCTCTTATCAGAAAGTATTTAACCAGAGCTCAAACTGTTACAGTATTATCAGAGCCTAACTCACCCAAGACAAGGGACATGCCCAGCTCTGGCTCCCTCTAGTCATCCTATCTCACCTAAAGGGATAGAAAATAACTAAGAAATACTTAACAAAATTCACAGTGCAAAGGTTTAGGCTCGTTGGCAGATTGAGACTTAATCATAGGCTTATAAACTATTTTTCTCCCTAAACTTTTCTACCACATTACTAAATATCTATTTACAATAGTTGCTTTTGACATTGGCAAGCTTCTCCCTGGGCACAGCTGGCAGGAAGCCAGGAAACCATTAATTGCCCAAATGATCACCCTTCTTCTTACAGCCAATTAGCAGCTAGACTGAAGGACACTGTTGTCTGCAAGATTTACTTTGATGGGCTTAAATTTTGTGTCTTTCACTCACACATGGGCACTAACAAGAAAGACTGTCCTTCCAGTGACCTCCCTCATTTAAATGCTGAAAAACATACCCCTAGGTGGAGATTTAACGTGTTCTTGCCACACATGAAAAAGCATGCAGTCCCACTGTGCAAACACACCAGAGTCCCCACCTCTACATACTTAGACATCTCGCTTAGACATCGGCCTTACCGCAACTTTTTAAAAACTGTTCCCTGGCTTTTGTTCCAGGAGCAGCATTTCTCTTTTTCCTTTTAAAATTTGTCTCCCTCACAAGAAGAAGAAATAAAAGGCACCCAAATTGGAAAAGAAGTAAAACTGCAAGTTGAAGATGACATGATACTGTATAGAGATGATCCCAAAGATTCCACCAAACAAAACTTCTAGAACTAATATATAAATTCTGTAAAGTGGCAGGATACAGAAAAAATACCCAGAAATCAGTTGTGTTTTTATACACTAATAATGAACTATCAGAAAGGGAAACTAAGTAAACAATCCCATTAACAATTGCACGCCCCCACAAAAAAATCAAACCAAAAAATAAATTTAACCAAGGAGCTAAAAGACCTGTAATCAAAAACTTGTAAGACTGTGATTGAATAAGATATGAATAAATGAAAGCATATACTGTGCTAATGGATAGGAAGAATTAATATTGTTAAAATGACCATATTACCCAAAGCAAGGTATAGATGCAACACAATTCCTATTAAAATACCAATGGTGTATTACATAGAACAAGAAGAAATAATCCAAAAATTTATATGGAACCACAAAAGAACCTGAATAGCCATGGCCATCTTGAGAAAGAAGAACAAAGTTGGAGGAATCACCCTACCTGATTTCAAACTATACTATGGTACAAGACCACAGCAATCAAAACAGCATGGTACTTGCATAAAAACAGAAGAGATGAGAAAGTCCAGAAATAAACCCATGCCTATATGGTCAATTAATATTTGACAATAAAGCAAGAACATACAATGGGGCAAAGGTAGTCTATTTGATAAATGGTGTAAGGAAAATCGAGCAAACACATCCAAAAAAAAGAAACTAGACTACCTTTTTTACACCATATGCAAGAATAAACTCAAAATGAATTAAAGAATTAAATGTAAGACTTGAAATTATAAAAATCCTAGAATAAAACATAGGCAGTAAAATATTGAACATTTCTTTTAGTGATATTTTTTTCTAATCTATCTCCTTGGGCAAGGCAAACCAAAAAATAAATAAATAAACAGATGGGACTACATCAAACTAAAATGTTTTTGCACAGCAAAGGAAACCATCAACAAAAGGACAAGACAACCCACTGAATGGGAGAACATATTCCCCAATGATTATCAGATATGGGGTTAATAGCTAAAATTTATAAAGAACTCATACAACTCAACACCAAAACCATACAAAGAAATAAATTTTAAAAAATGGTCAAAGGACCTGAACAGACCCTCTAAGAGGACATACAGATGGCCAATAGACATGTGAAAAGAGGCTCAACATCACTAAACACTGGAAAAATGCAAATTAAAAGTCCAATAGATATTTTCTCATACCTGTCAGAATGGCTATCATCAATAAATCAATAAACTTAAGTGTGGGAAAGGACATGGAGAACAGGGACCCCATATAACCTGTTGGTGAGAATGCAGACTGGTGCAGCCACTGTGGAAAACTCCATGGAGGTCCCTCAAAAAATTAAAAATCCAACTGCCTTATGACCCAGTGATTCTACTGCTGGGTATATACCCAAAGATAACTCAAAACTAATTAAAAAAATATATGCATCCCTATGTTCATAGCCACATTATTTACAATAGATAAACTATACTAACAATCCAAGCGCCCATCAATAGACAAGTGGATAAATAAGCATATATATAGTGATACATATATATGATACATATATATATATAAAACGGAATATCACTTGGCCATAAAAAATTAAATGTTACCATTTGTGACAGCATGGATAGACCTAGAGGGTATTATACTAGGTGAAATAAGTCAGAGAAAGACAAATACCATATGATTTGTCTTATATGTGGGATGTAAAGAACAAAATAAATGAACAAACAAAACAGAAATAGACTCATAGATACACAGAACATACTGATGGCTGCCAGAGTGCAGGGGTTTGGGGGAACTGGGTGAAGAAGGTAAAGAGAGTGAGAAGTGCACATTGACAGTTATTAAATAGTTACGGGGACGTGTAGTACAGCATAGAAAACATGGTCAATGATATCGGTGCCAGCGGGGTACGGTTACATCAAGGGGACATTTTGTAAAGTATATGATTGTCTAATCAGTATATCTGAAACTATATTTTTTGGACTATAAGACGCACTTTCCCCCAAAAAAATTTGGGAGGAAATTGGGTGTATGTCTTACAGTCTGAATGTATCTTACCTGGCTGTTTACATTTACATTGGTGAAATGTTACGTTATTTATGTTATTAAATATTTTACCACATTTTTTGCTTCAATTTTTTTCCTATTTTTCTCCTCTAAAACCTAGGTGTGTCTTATGGTCCAGTGCATCTTATAGTCCAAAAAATATGACAATACAATATAATATTGAAAATAACATCTATTTGAAATATACACTAAAAAAGGAAAAACAACATTAATTATAAAGCATTTCTTCTGAAAAAAAAAGTTGTTTCCATAGGTGCTCATATACAATAAAACTCTCACCTGCATAGTACTTCGTGGTGAACTCACTTGATTTCTATCTCCTAAGAGCCTGAGAACCCATAATGATTTAGTGATAGAATTCCTGTCTGTTATGCAGGACACCTGGGTTCAATTTCTGGCCACCATACTAGCCTCTTCCTCAGTATCTGGCAATCTCTTTTTATTTCTATCCTGGGAAATCAAAAGAACCCAGGGTGCCCGAAATACTTTTAGTAAATATATCAGCAAGAAAGAAAAAAATAATACGAAGCTTACCAAAAAGCAAAAATAATTTGAAAAGATAAAGTAAGCATCAGATCCAGACATAGCAGGATTTTTCAAATTATAAGACTGGGAATTTAAAACAACTATGATTAATATGGCAGGGGCTCTAATAAATAAAGTAGGCAACATATAATAATAGATGGGCAATGCAAACAGAAAAATTGAAAATCCTAAGAAACAACCAGAAAGAAATACTAGAAATAAGACACTATAACACAACGGTAGCAAGCCAAACCCAGCATTCTACCTTGTTTTATCTGCCTGGCACCTTGTTTCTACCTGGCATCAGCACCAAGCTCCTTGCCCCTAGTTAAGGAGTAGTCACGTTTATACAGTCCTAAAATTACATTTGTCCGTTTTAAGGCAACTGTGAGACTGATATGGCCCCCAGTGAAAATGAGTTTGACACCCCTGCTGTAACAGAAATGAAAAATGCCTTTGATGGGCTTATGAGTAGATTGGACATGGCTGAGGAAAGGATCTGAGTTAAAGGATATATCAATAGAATTTATAAAACCTGAAAACAAAGAGAACAGATACTGGAAAAAAAAAAACCCACAAAATATCCAAGGACGATGGATCAATTACAAAAAGGGTGCCATGTGTACAATAGGGATACCAGAATATATATTGGAAAAAAGAGAAAGAAATCTAAGATATTTTTGAAATAATAATGACTGAGAATTTTCCAATTTAACATCAGACACTAAACCACTGATCTAGGAAGTTCAAGAAAAATAAATACAAAAAAAAAAATAATAAAATAAAAAAGACCCATAAAAACCTACACTTAGGCATTTTATTTTAAACTACAGAAAATCAAAGATAATGAAAAAATTCTGAAAGGCATCAAAGGAGGAAAAAAAACCATTTTAACTATAGAGGAACAAAGATAAGAGTGATACTTAAATTCTCCTCAGAAACTGGTATGTGAATAAGAAGAATGGAGTAAAATATTTAAAGTGTTGAGAGAGGGGGAAAAAGCAAACTAGAATTCTGTACCCAGCAAAATTATCCTTCAAAAATGAAGACAAATTAAAGACTTTTTCAAAAACAAAAATTGGTAAAATGTGTTGTGAATAGACAGACATGCCATGCAATAAATGTTAAAAGTTCTTCAGAGAGAAAGAAAACAATATAGGTCAAAAACTTGGATCAACTTAAAGTCAGAAATGACATCAAAGAAGAGAGAAGCAAAAGTTAAATAAAAATGTTTGTTTTTCTTATTCTTAATTATTCAAAATAATAATACCACCCTGGCCTAGTGGCTCAGTTGACTGGAGCATTGTCTGTTACATCAAAAGGTTGCAGGTTCTCTTCTTGATCAGGGCACATACCTAGTTTGTGGGTTCAATCCCTGGTCAGGGCAATATGGGAGGCAACCAATTGATGTTTCTCTGTCATATCAGTGTCTCCTTCTCTGTCTGTCTATCTGTCTCTCTCTCCCCTCCCCCCACCTCCCTCTAAAATCAAGAAACAATGAGAATTTTTAAAAAAGAATAGGAAAGGAAAAAATAATATGCAAAGAAACAAATCAGTACAGGTATCTTTTCTATGACTGTCCAAGATTTAAGGACCAAAAGTGCCTCTTCTCATCACGTTTTCCCACTCCACTCCAGGGTCTGAAATCTAGGAGAATTTGGGTGCTAGTCTAATATTCACAAAGCAGAGGGATTGTAGTAAACCAGAGCTTGAAGGTTTACTTTACCCATTTCCTTGATGTTCTCTCTTCCTATATGAGGGTAAAGTGGAACAAACTGACTATCAAGGCCTTATATTCCATACTACATCCTCTACCCAAAGCAATCTATAGGTTCAATGCAATCCCTATTAAAATACCGATGACATATTTCACAGATATAGAACAAATATTTCAAAAATTTATATGGAACCATAAATGACCCTGAATAGCCTCAGAAATTTTAAGGAAAAGTAGGAGGGAATCATAATACCTGATATCAAACTATATTACAAGGCCTCAGTAATTAAAACAGTCTGCTACTGGCATAAAAACAAACACATAGATCAATGGAACAAAATAGAGAGCCCAGAAACAAACCCATGACCATATGTTCAACTAATAGTTGACTAAGGGTGCAGGAGCATAAAATGGAGTAAAAATAGCCTCTTTAATAAATGACATTGGGAGATCTGGACAGCTCCATGCCCAAAAATGAAACTAGACCACCAAGTTACACCACACACAAATATAAACTCAGGATGGATAAAAGACTTAAATATAAGTCATGACACCATAAAAATCCTAGAGGAAAACATAGGCAGAAAAATTGTAGATATCTCATGTAGCAATAATTTTACTGTTATATCTTTTAGGGCGAGGGATATAAAGGAAAGAATAATAAATGGGACTACATCAAATTAAAATGCTTCTGCACAGCTAAAAAAACTCAGCAAAATGCAAAGAGAAACAACAATATAGAAAAACATGTTTGTCAATGATACCTCAGACGAGGGTTTGATCTCCAAAATATATAAAGAATTCATATGATTCAACACCAGGAAGACAAACAATCCAGTTAAAAAATGGGCAAAGGACCTGAACAGACACTTCTCCCAAGAGGACAGAGGGCCCATAGACATATTAACATCACTAGGCATCAAAGAGATGTAAATTAAAACTCAATGAGATACCATTTCACACCAATCTGAATGGCCAACATTAACACATCAAGAAACAACAGTGCTGGAGAGGATGTGAAGAAAAGGGAACACTAGTACATTGTTGGTGGGAATGCAGACTGGTGAAGCCACTGTGGAAAACAGTATGAAATTTCCTCAAAAAACTAATAATGGAACTGCCTTTTGACCTGGCAATTCCATTGCTGGGATTATACCCTAAGAATCCTGAAACATCAATCCAAAAGAACCTATGCACCCCAATGTTCATAGCAGTGTTATTTATAGTAGCCAAGTGCTGGAAACAATCTAAGTGCCCATCAGTAAATGAGTGGGTCAAAAAACTGTAGTACATTTACACAATGGAATACCACAAAGCAGAGAGAAAGAAGGAGCTCCTACCTTTCACAACAGCAAGGATGGAACTGGAGAGCATTATGCTAAGTGAAATAAGCCAGGTGGCAAAAGAGAAATACCATATGATCTCACCTATTAAGTGGAACCTAATGAACAATACAAACAAGCAAGCAAAATAGGACCAGAGACACAGAAATAAGGCACAGAGTGACAGTAACCAGAGGGCAGTGAACAGAGGGCAGAGGGGAGGGGAAAAACAGGGGAAAGAAGGGAAAGGACTAGTTAAAGAACATGTCTAAAGGACCCACGGACATGGATTGTAGGGTGGGGACTGACTGTGGGAGTGGGGCGGGAAGAGGAGGGGAGTGGGTCAGGGGAGAGCACCAGGAGGAATTGGGACTACTGTAAGTGAACAATGAAAAATAAAAAATAAATAAATAAAAACTGACCCCTAAAAATTAAAAAAAATAAAAAGACTCAAAAACACAATTTATAAATGAAAATATCAAAGGAGAACTGATCATTTGTTTTAATGGCAAGCGAAAGGACTTTGAAGGGTTTTGCAGCAGCAGTTAAATGCTTAGTTTGAATGTCAACCAAATCTTTTCTGAGTACTACCTGTTGTTTGGTAGTCACATGTCCCTGACAAAAAATCCAGCAGGTTGTAAAATTGTGATCTTACCTGTGCCTTAAAAAACAATTTGTTAACTGAGGTTAAAAAGCACATTGTCCTTCAGCCTTATGCATCCAAATATAGTTAATGCCTATATTGGAGACTGGCAGGATATGGGTACTTACTGAATTTAGGTTGATAGAATGAATGTATGAATGAATAAAAAAAGTAGTCAATCTATGGACTCAGATTAGAGGCAAATGATTATGATTTTCCCCAGGTCTTACAGTGATCCATGAACAATTAAATTGATATATTAAAATTTCCCTGCCTGAGTGTAATAGAAAGTTATGTCCCTGGGTAATAAAAAGGTCAGAGAGTTTAAACTTGATAGTGAAAAAAATGTTGAATAATTGGGTTGGAGTAGAAATGGTGTTACACAAAACTTGATAAATGACACATTAAAGAGCTCTTTTTTGGAAATGTAGATGATCCTCGAGTCAGAAACTGTAAGAGCTTTTTAGAAACCTGCTGTGGCTGAGAATAAGACAGCCACCTGTGAGTGGTTACTGGTGGTCTCTCTCACAACCACACTGCACTGACTTTAGCTCGGCACTCTGGGGGGAGCATGAGTAGAGAGGTCTCAGATGGAGCAGACGGGTAAGTGAAGAATCCCACCATCTGAGGAGCCAGTCTCTACAATGTGGGTTTAATTGTTAAATTCACATGTTATTTTCTTTACAATACCCATCTTACGTACCGAACAATATTCCCCGTTTCTTCCTTGTTGTTCTTCTCAAACCATTATTGTTCAAATTTATTTAATACAAAAACTTATCAAGAAACATAAAACTAATGTAATTGAACATCTCATTTCAGTTTCAATGCCTAAACACAAAGCCTTTATTATTTTATAAATTTATTTCCTAATCATTTTCATTTAATATTTTATGTTAAAATACAGCATGCATTAAATCAGTGCTTACTTTCCCTATTTAACTTGATTTCTTTCTTTATCTAATGATGATCAAGATATAAACACTATTAATCCTAATTGGATTGCACTGAATCTCTAAATTTGTTCTTCATTTTTCTCCTCATACGGTGTCAGGTCACTTACGTAATGTCAATATCTGTGACTGAGGAAATAAATCATTTATTTACTCACAGCTTTAGAATAATTGATGTTTACAACCAGAGTCCTGTAAGAAATCAGTGCTCGAAGCATGTTCCTAGTACCAAGGACTAGCAGTACTAATATCACGTGGCGATTTTTAGAAACACAAAATCTTGGGCCACACTTCAGACCTAATGAAGTTAAACATCTAGGGGTGAATCCCAGATATCTGTATATAAAAAAAAATCATCAGGCACACTAAAGTTTGAGAACCATTGGCAATGGAGCATATAATTTTAGCATATTCTGTTCCAGCAAAATATAGCAAATGCTTTTCTACATCCCAAATTTTAAAATGTTTTTGTTTTAAATTAATATTACTTGATGTACTTTTAAGTAATATTATTATAAGGCCAAAGTAGAATTATTAAAATAGCAAGCAAAAACAGTATTTGAATCATTAATTTTTAATTTTGGGATTCCTCTAAAAATACTTTTGACTGTCTAAACAGTAACATACACTGGCCTCTACCTTTGTCAGGACAAAATAACTAATTGTGTATTCCAACACATCACATAACTGGCTACCAGTATTTGTTACAAATACTGGAAGTATTTGTTTCAAATAAATATGCCCTGATGCATATTGTGAATAGGGGGAATATAACAAGAACTAGAAAGAAAGTTATAAATCTGTCCTTCAATGTTTCATTTTTTGCACCACAACATTAGAATAAGGCAGATATTAAATCAGATCATACAGAAAAACAATGAGAGGTTAGTTATTCATTTTCATTTGTGCTTTAGGTGATTTTATTGGCCTTTAAGGCATTCATCTACTGGAGATTCTAAAAAATAATAATGATGGTGACAATGCTGAATTCACTGTAGATTACTGAGACCATGCTATAATATTAATACTGCGGTAAAAGTAAAAGGCGTTCATTTAGCCAACTCCATTCATAATTGACTAGGACATACACGTGTATGTGTAATTACCAAGGGTGGAGAAGTAACCAGTAAATAGAGAATGCATGGAAAGGGGTTGGTGGTATTGGTAAGGTACTCAAGGAACTGTAATAAGCATTTTTTTTTAACCTCAAGACCTGAAATCAATTTTATTTTCATATAAAAATATATGGTGTTCATATAAATTAAATAATTAATAATTTTACAGTGGCATGCCTGACAATTCTGACAGCCACACGTGGCAGCTTACAAGTATATTACTTTGCCAGCTGAAATATTAATAGAACATTGACTATCTTTTCCACGGTCTATAAGGCCCAGAAGTTATTATGAAATCGGGTTTGCCTTCAGGGGATTTGGTTTAGTTACTGTACCAGCATGTAGTTTTTGTGTATTTGCTTTTTGAAGGATGGATAATTTTTGAAGCAAAGGCAGAGAAGTCCTAATAAATCGTATCTTTATAAAATATTCATTACATCTGTATATTTTTTACAAGGCTTCTGTCAGAGAAATTAGAATAAAAAATGATTAAAACCATTTAGTAGCAAGTTGACAAGGCACTTTATAAACATAGAAGAGTTTTGGGTTCTAACTAGAAAAGTTTTCAAAAGAAATTCTGTCCACTTTTATTAGACAAGTAAAAATAAAAATGAAAATAAAAAGAATCCTAGAAATAGCTAAGTTGCCTTTTTAAAAGATAAATTATCTCCTACTACCTCTTTTAGGCATTATCGTAATGTTCACTGCTAAGAACTAATGATTTGCTGAACACAGAGATTTGTAAAAGGGGAGCTTAGATCCAAAAGACCTCGCAGATGTAAGTCGATACAATGTATCCATCTGTGGTATCAAGAATGTATTAGATTCTTGCCCTGGCTGGTGTAGCTCAGTGGATTGAGCGCAGGCCACCAAAGGGTCATCGGTTCCATTCCCAGTCAGAGCACAGACCTGGGTTGCAGGCCAGTTCTCGGGTGGGGGCCACATGAGAGGCAACCATACATTCATGTTTCTCTCCCTTTCTTTCTCCCTTTCTTTCCTTCTGTCTAAAATAAATAAATAAAATCTTTAAAAAAAAAAAAAAAAAAAGAATGTATTCGATTCTGGAGCCTGACTGTCCGGGCCCAAATTGCAGCCCTGATGAGTAACTACTTCTCTCTGGTTTAAATCTGTTGTTCGTTAAATGGGAATTTTAGCAGTTACTTAGCTCGTGTGGTTGTTTTGAGTATTAAATGAATTAATGTACACTAAATGCTAATAAAAGGATAAGCATGTGCTACAAATCTCGACTATTCTAAGGGATTACAAATGCACTACTCAGGAATTCCCGATGAATTGATTAGTGCACTTGTTTCGTGGGGGGAGGGTTTGTACTTTAAGTCATATATACATAGCTAACATCATCCGCAGCTTTTGGTTAGGCAGAGATGAAACAATTACACGTATGCCGCTACTGCCCTTTGTTCTAGGATCATCGTAAGTGGCTAATTTATGGCCTAATTCCTGGTTGTGTAAAACAACACTCATTTTTCTTTTTTTTTGGCTGGATGGTGCCGGTACATCATTGTTCAGCTTTCAGCCAGCCCTTCTCAGAGGATATGTATCCTCACGAATGCAGTTTTCACATTCTTAAGATTCATTTCTGGATAATTAATGACTGTCTTACCGCCACTCCAGGTTAAATAGCTCATGTGCAACCTGCTGAGAAACTCTTTATTTGGGCATAGAAATTAATGATGCAGACCATTTTATTTCTCCCAAGTGAAAGGTTCTATGAGACTTAAAAGGATGGTGCTGACAAAGTAAGTTATAGTGTCACTGAGCTACGAAATATTTCATAAAGCTTCAGTTTTCTTAGTAGTGCATTTGCTTCAGAGGGTTCACTGTAATCGTGGCAAAGTTGAAGGCAGGAAAAAAAGAATATTCCTATACCTGAAAATTAATAATGTATTTATTTGAAGCAGAGCTATTTATTATATATGGAATTTGGCAAAAACAAGAGAAATTTTCATCTCCCTATAATAACAGAAAGGTGACATTGATAAAGAAAAGATCCTATATTTCATGCTATTTCTCCAAAGCAGCAGTTTTGACCCAAAGCTATCTAAAACGGAGTCAGAGATGTAGATGCTGCTGACAGGAAATTTTCTCTCCAGGTTTGTGCAAGCTCAAAGCAGTAGGCTTAATTCACAGGACCATGAATTTAGTTGTCACTCAGAGCTGCAAACAATATTTATTCTGAAGCAAAGAAAAATATTATATCCTCTATGCTACTTCAATCTTCTTTTCTGGCCTTCAATTAGGTCTAAAGTAAAAGGAGAATGAAGTGGGCTTTTAATAGGAGCCATCATCCTAAATTATAGGGATGCATAATTACATAAAAAATACTAAAGTCAGCAAATCTCAGTAGATGCCATGATTCCCAAAGTCAGTGAGGTATTTTAAACATAACTTTTAGCCCTGGTTATTTTATTTGAATATGGTGATTATATAGCCTATAATACTGAGTAACATTTATATGGCTCTATTGTGCATTAGTCATTGCCTTGAGTCCTTCTTAGGACTATGGTGAGTGTTGAAAGACTGATATGCATAACCTTTGATAATCGTAATTGGAAATGGATGCATTCTTTAGCTAGCATCTATGACTGCCATAATCTTCCCCCTGATCGTGAGATCTGGGCATGTTTGCTTTGGACTAACTAAGAACAGATACTGAAAAAGCACGTAAATATGGACATAAGTGCTTTAGGACGGTGCTCATACTGACTCCCACACACAAATTTCCAACAACACTTTCAATGGCACCGTTAGGCTGTTGTCACATGTTAATTCTATCCTGTTCAAGAAATTCAGTTTTATAAAGTTAACTTCATTTTCTTCTGTCATTGCTTTATTTCACATTGTGAGCATTTTAATTTATGGAACAAGCGTATCTAAAACAGAATTTTAATATGAAAAAAATATTTTTTTGAAATGACATTTAGGAATTTGATGATTTAATAGGAACATAAAGGATAGATATTGACAAAAAGGAAATAAAATTTTAACTCAGCTGTTAACATGGTTATACCTTGCCCTTAAAAATTAATATAGATTCTAACTTCATGAGAAAATACTTTCTTACATACCTTGGCCTATGCCAGTGTAAATGGCTTTCTTTTTAACATCTTTGACCTTAAAATGGAGATAAATAGATAGATGACAGATAGATGATAGACAGACAGATTTAATTTTAGTAGTTAAAAATAAGCTTGCTAACATGTAGCTTATATTGTAGGTAAACTTATCACTGCTGCTTTTTTGGGGGAGAAAAATGAGAAAATTTTCATTGGTTTCTTTCTCTCAAAACATCAATTAACACATTTTTAGACAACACTGCTTTCTTGGGTAAATTTCATGAGTCTTAACACAGACATGTAAGAAATGTAGGGAGTTTTCAGAGTCGTATGGTTGTACTTAAGACACAGATATATATATATATACACATACATAGATGACTGTTCTAATAAGCATATTTTTAGGTGAAATAGGAAAGGATTCTGCTCCTACTCTTCATTGTGAAAGAACAATTAGGAGCAAGAAACTAAATTTTTATTATATAGAGTATTAATTTTCATTCTCCTATTTATAATTTATATTTTAAGTATGCTCATAGATTATTTCATTAATTGCTCAAAATAAACATAATTTCAATTCAAGGCAATCTGTGTCTTTGAAATATCAATTTTAGTTATTATAGAGAGGAGATAATATAAAATGCCAATTTTCTCTCTTTCTCTCTTTTTTTTTTTACTTCTGTGACTTTCAACCTTCCTTTTAAAACTAAAGTGTATTTTAAGCTGAAGTCCAGACAGCACTCAGCACAACATTTATTTAAAACCCAGGTTTCCTGTGACTTTCTCTCTCGACCAGCCAAAGGCTAGTTGCTGCTGTCTGCCATTGTGCATGTGCTCTCTGCAGCTCCCAACTGAGAAGCATGCCTTAGAGCGTAGCACTGCGTGAGGCTGTATAAAAATCCATACCTGTGCTAGCAGCATGCGTTCAAGTTGATTATTGTTCTAGATCTGCGACTTCTCATTTGTCTTCCCAAAGATAGAAATGTTTGGTTTTTAATAGGCCATATACACAGGTGTTATTATGAAGGTAAAGTTTAGTAACAATGATATTCATGGCACTCTACCGAGTTAGGATGGAACACCCACACAAGCTCTCTCAATATACGTGGAGCAGAACAAATAAGAGAGGCCCAAAGCACAGCTGCACATAAGCACTGCTGTCGTTGCATACCCCGTCTAGCCTAATACTGTCAACATCAATATTACTGAAGTTTCTGGGGAAGATTTGGCACATTATGGGTTGACGTACATTTGTTTTTATATTTTACTGAATAAGGTAAAAATACCCCTCCATGTAATAACAAAAAGAAGCATAAAAAATGCTTAAAAATAGTAAATTGGTCAAATTTAATTCAAATGAAGGATTTTCATTAAATTTTTTTTTTTTCGCTTGCACACTTCAAGGTGAACAAGCACCTGGGAAGTTGATTAAAACCATTTTTACACATTTGAATAGCAGCCTTGGCCTAACCATTCTATGTTGGGAGACATTTTTCATTTAGGAGGCAGCCTATTCAACCTTTGAGAGCCGATAGGAAGTTCAGATTTTGTACTGAACCCAGATCGGGGCACCTATCCATAGGTTTTACTGGCCAAACTCAGAACCCAATTGCTCTATTACAACTATTATGCTCTCAAATGCTGTATGATTAATATTATGTCATTGAACTTGTGTCTTGTCAAAGCAAAGTATCTCTAATGCTAAGTCCATATTTTAATTTTAAGGTTTCTAGTTCTTTCACCAATTACCAATTATGTTTAATAAACTTTATTTCTCAAAGTTCACCTTATGAGATTTCAAAAGTTAGATTTTTTCCTCTTTTGTGTTGGAGGATAATTATTCTACTCTATTTACTACCGTACTCTATAGGGTAATTCATTTTTATTTAGTATCACTGTATGTGATTCCAAATAACTTCTGAAGCAATGAGTTCTCCAATATTAGAAGTATGCATATAGAAACTCAATAAAATGGTACATAGAGGATTCATATTTGGAATATATGGCGTTTCAGAATTTTATACTAATAAAAGCCTACACTGTGTATTTGTTACATATGGCTTTTTCATTCAACTTCACATTTGTGAACTATGTCTATATTTTATGTGTAGTAAGTCATTATTTCTCATTCATTATATGAATATATTAGAATTTATGTATCCCTTCTATTTTCATGAGTGTATAGAATGTTCCTAATTTAATGATGATATAAATAGTGCTGCTATGATTATTTATTTACATACCTTTGTGTATAGATTTATGATTACAGTTTCTGCTGGCTGTATACCTAGAAATAGAATTGCTGGATTATATGGTATGAATATATTGCCCAAGAGTTTCTGAAAGTTGTTGAGCAAATTTTTATACCCAGGAGGTTAGGACTAAGTGTTATATTAGTTAGGATTAACTAAATATGCAAGAAGCATCTTCAAACATATGAAATCTCATATAAAACACAATTCTATTTTTTGCTCATTTAACCATACAAGAGAAAAAAACAGGACAGTGAAATAAAACTCCAGTGAGTTAGATATTCAGGGTGATGAGGTATCTGCCAGCTTCAACAAGTGACTTTTAAGGTATCCCCAAATCTGTTATTATCTAAATTATATGTAACAACAAATATAAAAATGAAGGCCCTGGCCAGGTGGCTCAGTTGGTTGGAGCATCCTTCCATACACCAAAAGGCTGTGGGCTCAACCCCCAGTCAGGGCATGTACCTAGGCTGCACGTTCACTCTCTGGTGGCCAAGCAACTGACCAATATTTCTCTTTCACCTCAATGTTTCCCCCTTTCTCTTCTTCCCTACTTTCCTTTCTCTCTAAAATCAATAAACATATCCTCAGGTGAGTATTTTTTAAAAGTTTTAAATAATAAATTAAAAATGAAAAATAGAGTATGAAAGTTAAACACTATGGTTTCAGGTTCAATGACACAAATACTTTTATCTAAAAGTATAGAATTCAATGTTTAATTGCCTTTAGCCTTGTCATAGCAAAACTCTTTCAAACTCAGAGGAAGCAGATTGAGGCCCCAATCTTAGTACTTACTAGCTAGGTAAAGTACAGTTTTTCAGGTTTTCAGGTTCAGGTATTATAGGCAATTAACATTTATTTTAGCTATTACCTTAGGATGCCAGTATTTATTTCAGAAATTATTATGAAAATTAATGAGATAATTTATTTGGACTATCAGAAATCTTAAAGCCATTGACAGATTTTTTTTCATATCCTCTGTGAAACCAAGGAGGCATACATACATAATAGAACTATGTATTAGTTTCTCATGCTTTTATTTTCTGACTGTTCTAGCTTGTATTTTAGAAATAAGAAAAAAGAAATATCAATATGCCTTAAAATGTTTAATAATAGTTAATTGTCAACAGCTTATTCAGAAATGTAAAATAAAAAGTAAAATCAATGATCAATTAGAGTTTATGGGATAATATAGCCCATATTCAGTTTCTATGATTTAAAGATATGATTTAAAATGAGGTACATGATCTGCAAGGAGACACACACCAGGGACCCATGGGAATATATCTGAATCTATATGTACATGGGTGAATGGTATGAAGGAGAAAGGTGGGAAAGACATTTGAGATTTACCCTTCTTAATTTCTTTTCAATTTTAGAGTCTAATTGAAAACAGTTTTCTCTGAGGTAAACTTTGAGTGAAAATCAGTTTTGGATTGTGTTGTATGTGTTACGTGCCAGTGAGTCAGCTCTGACTCCTGGTGACTGGGAATGAGCAATGTCCACAACGTCCTGTCTTCAAGAGCACCCTAGACTCATGCCTGTGGTTTTGTTGCTGGAGTCCATCCATCTCATATATGGTCTTCCTCATTTCCTACTGCCTTCTATTCTTCCCAGCATTATTGCCTTTTCCAAAAAAACCTACCTTCCCATGATATACCCAAAGTAGGACAGCTCCAGTTTTGTCATTTTTGCCTCCAGGAATGTTTCAGGATTAATTATCTCTAGGACAGTTGTTCATCTCTCAAGTCCAGGGTACTCACAGAGCTTTCCCCAAATACCATATTTCAAATGACTTATTTTATTCCTCTCAGCCTTCTTCACTGTCCAACTATCATATCCATATACAGTAATTAAAAAAACAAGGGTGTGGATGGTTTTAGCTTTGATCTCTGTGATTGTGTTATTAATCACTCTAACAAGAGCATGTTGGAGCTCTGTCTAAAATGTTTTAATGCTCACACTAAAGGATATTATTTTTATAACTTAATCTCATGAGGTCAATTAGTGCCTTCCCTCCAGACTGACACTTTGAACGTGAGTATTAACACTGCTGTCCTTAAACCACCAAACTTAGCCTGCAGTGCAACAAATTCTTGGTGGCTAACAGCACAGCTGCTGCCTGAGGGCTGGACTTGGAATTGCCATATCAATGCAAAAGCACATTTTCATTTTTTGGAACAAGTTGCACTACTTGGAAATTGAAAACTTTCATTTCTATCATTTTAATGTTCAGATTAAATTTATGGTAATTCAAAAACTGAACAGGTTATTGTTATATTAGTATATGTAATTCATTAAAGTTCTTGTTATGTATATGTAAACTTTAATTTGAGAGGGATCATCGATTAGAAAAGAGGTAAAAATTAATAATAGGAGTTGGCCAACCACAATTGATGAACCAAAGTTCATTTAAATTTATTGACTAGTTTGTAGTCACTATGCCAAGCCTCCCTAAGGGATACCCAAAATGAAATCTGCCGCATTACACATGGAGGCTAAATTAATATAGACAGGCAGGTAAACAGATGTCAGATAGAGAGACAGATAGAGAGATAGATATAGAGAGATAAGACAGATATACAAGTTATGTATTCTATTAAAGGTCCATATTCCCTACTTTTTTAAAAATTACTTTATTGTTGTTCATATTCCCTACCTTTTTACTGTGAGATACCTTCTACCTGAAGGTGCAAACTATATTTTCTTAGTAATAATCTACTACTAAAATCTATTCCAAATATGTTGATAGTAAGTCTAATCAATAAACAATAATTAATGTCCTCTGAACAATCTTTCAACATGTCAAAGTTGTTGAAAATGAGCATTATAAATGGCTTCCAAAAAAGAGGTAATTTTGGTGTGATATTTTAGGGTAGAAATCACAGATAGGCAGCAAAGGCATATAGAACATTCTACTACAGAAACCCACACCTAGAGGAACGACACCCCTGGGAAAGAAACAACTCTAGCAATTAAAAAAACAAAACAACTTCAGGAAACTAAGGATCCAGGTGTAAGATAACATTATCAGATATAGTAACATTGAAAACAAATATTTCTTATTTTTTTTATTGGAATGCTGATTACTTTATGTGGAGATATTGCTGAGGGCACAAGGGGCTTCTGAAGTGAAGGTAATGTTTTGCTTCTTGAGCTGGGTGCTATTAAACAGAATGTGCTGGTTTTGTCAAAATGCATACAGCTATACACATATGAGTTGTAGAATTTTAATGTACAGATATGACATCTATAAATTATAAAATACAATATATAATTATAATAACAATAGAATATGTAATATATCTATATAATATATACATATATTTTACAATTGAGCAAAATATACTTTAAAAATGAAATGGCACACAGCACCCTTTAGAATGGGAAAAAAAGATGGATAATACCAATTGGGAAAAGGAAGTAGACCAAATGAAAGTTTTTAATTCTGCTGGTGGAAATGTAATTTGGTACACCATGCAAGAAAACCATTTAGTAGCATCTTAAGTACACATATTTGTGTACTTAATATTTTAACTGAACAGACACATTTTTGATGGCCCAGCAATTCCATTCCTGGGCATGCGTGCAGGTGTACATCACAAGACATGCATAAGAGTGTGCATAATGACACACCTTTTAATATTACTGTCAAATTAGAAGCATCTCAAAACTCCTAACAGTACAATAGAAAAACTGTCATATTCATAAATGCAACAATATTTAATAGTATAAATAAAATAATTACTAGAATATAGCTATCAAAAAATCTTACAAATATAATATTGAATGAAAGAAGTCAATCATTAAAGAACTCATAGTGCAGATTCCATTCACAAAAGGAAAAATGAATCTATCAATCTGTCTCCTTTGGAAATCAGAGCAAGGGTTTCTTTAGGGTAGGGGAATTTGTGATTAGAAGAGGAAACATTGTAGAGGAGAGATTTTATGGCACTGGTAATTTTCTATTTTTTGATCTGGGAGTAGGTTTCATGGAGATACTCATTCTTTTTTACTTCATTGAGTTTTATGCATATGATCTGTGTGTGTGTGTGTATATATACATTCAACTAAAATATTAATATGATAACAATATAATTTGGAATTTAAAAGAAATTTGTATTAGCCATCCATTTTTTAATTAGTAAATGAAGGAGTTGATAATATATATGTAACTTATCTTTATTCAAAAATAAATTAAGCTTATATACCTGGGAAACAATGGGGTATAAAAGAATTATGGTCTAGCCCTAGTTGATATGGCTTAGTGGATTGAGTACTGGCCTACAAACCAAAAGGTTGCTTGCTAGGTTCCCAGTCAGGGCACATGCCTGGGTTGTGGGCCAGGTCCCCAGTAGGGGGCAAGTGAGAGGCAACCACACATTGATGTTTCTCTCCCTTTCTTTCTCCCACCCTTCCCCTCTTTCTAAAAATAAATAAATAAAATCTTTTTAAAAAAGAATTATGATCTAATCAAATTTATGTAAGTAAAGCAAGGATGGAAGCCAATGTATTTGCTGAAAAAGGACTTACAACCATTTAGCTACTAAAATATATTTTAAATATCAAAAAACATTAATAACAAGCATTATTTGAGCACCTATAATGTGCAGTGTTCACTGGAAACATAAACTCTTAAAAATGCTGTGTTTTTATAAAACTTAGAATTTATTAGGAAAACTGACATGTAAGCGAACAAATACAATACAATGTTTCCATTGTTATTTCAACCAAGATATACAAGGTAAAATATGCATGTAATTCCAGAATATGGACTGCTGGGCCCCAAGAAGTCAGGGCAATTTGAGAGAGAAAGCAGCTTTCCCTCCACATTCTGAAAAAGAATAATCAGAAGTTAAAGCATTTTAGGAATAAGAAATAGCAGAGAAATTTGAGGAACCATGTTTCATGAAGAAATTTTAATAAAATTAGCATATAAATATGGGTACAAAGAAAAATAGTAATTGTAATGTCAGTTTATGTGGCTTTTAAATGTCTATGTGAACATATTTAACATAACTCTCTGTGTATCAATGCCGGCAATTAGATAACTTTTTAAAATGTATATAAATACTATTTTAACCGGATAATTTTTCACTATAATAAAAGTGTTCTAGGAGATTTTGTGACTTTTTGCACAGTCTTGCCACTTCATGTAATAGAAGCAACTTTCTAATTTATTGAACATCTGTAGAAAACTAAAAAACAACCACTTTAATTAACAGATCTCCAATACAACAGTCTTAAATGCACGTGGGAACCAGAACAAACATCTAATCCAACCTTCAACAATTATTATTTAGAGGATAATGATGATGAATTGGTGACAAAAACAGCTTTTACTGGGGGCTTACTCTATAGCCACTCTGATCTACTGGAATTACTCTGTTCTGTGAGTAGAATTTGGAGACACTGAATATCTTGCCCAAGTTCACAGCTAGTATGCACAGCGGCGAGTTTTTAATCTAACTATTTTTGACACCATACCCAATGCTTTGATTTACTACATTTTTATTTGTAAAATGCTGTACTAATTTGGCACCAGGAACATGATTTCCTGATGCTTCTTTCACAGAACTGATAATATTTAAGATATTCCACTTAACAGGTCTTTTTAAACTAATGTTGGGAAATGCTGCATACTCCAAATTTGCACATTTGCACATTCAGTGTACTGTGCCATACTAAAGTCTCAGATGTACCCTTTTAACTAAAAAGCCTTTATGTTAAACCCAGATTTCCTAAAATTCATTGGCCGAAGTATTATTTGCATTTTTTAAAACATGATAAGAACTATGACTTCAATAAACAAGGGATAAGCTGCTTTAGAAGTCAAAGTTGAAGATTCTAAACTCATTAGTGACTGAACACCTAGACTCTTCTGCAATCTGGCCTCTTACCCTGTTGGAGTGACAAGGCCGTTCTGCAGCTAAAACTCTAACTCTGTGTCCCTGAAAAACTGCATGCCCTGCATTGTCCATTTCACCACAAAACTTCCTTTACTACTTTATTTTGCACACTCCAAGGGAAACTGAGGCATTGGCTCCTCCCTTGTGCCCCCTCTCCCCTGCTGACCCTATCCCCTGATTCTGCCTGCTAACCTCCAGCCAACCAAAACTACCTGCTGTTCTTATTCTCAGAGGTCTCCTGGCTCATCCCTGAATCAGCAGACCCTTGAAAGTCAAACTGCCCACCCCAAACAGAGAATGAATGATGTAAGCTTACAATCTTGTTTTCCTAGCAACCCATCCCTTTCTCCATCAGCTCCTTGCAACTCTCATAGCTCCTTGCCTTATTTTTTCCATCTCAGAGCATATCTTTAATTCATATAAGGGTTGAGCAAAAGTAGGTTTACAGTTATGAGTATGCAAGATATAATTCTTGCATTATTTATTAATTATTGTATTATTTATATGTATTACAACTGTAAACCTATTTTGCCCACCCTTGTATATATAATATGTTGGTGTATACATATAAAAAAATAATGCTAAAAATTCATAGCCCTTAGTATGTGTTGGACACTATTTTATAAACTTTTATATCAATATATTTAATAGTTACAACTACTCTCTAAGGTTGTTTATTATCCCAATTTTATCCCAATTTATTATCATCACAATATTACAATCAAGAAAGCAAGCAGCAGAGCAAGGTTTGAACATAACTTATCTAGTACCAAAGCTATGTAAAATTTACATATATTAAAATGTCTAACTAGAAAAAATAGTTGTAGGGAAAATTAAACAATAAACATGTTACATAAGAAATTTACAAAACAAGAAATTCAATGTTATTAAACAAAAAGTATAATCTCTCTAAAATAAAATATAGATAAAATACAAGATAACAGATTTTAAACAGATTTTGAGAGATCATTTTTAAAAGTTCAGGTATAATAGCATATTATAAAATGTGCAAATATTAGATTTAAAAAATAAATGCCCATGTATCTGAAGGGGAGCTGAATACACCATCCCAACATGTATCTTTCTCACAAAACAATTATTTTGAGCTGGTCATTTTTAAGAAGCTGCAGATATGCGAGAAGCTCTGAAAACTGAGAAGTTACCCTTCAATGAGACATTTATGTTTATAGGAGACATTATAGGGAATTTAGTACTCCCACAGTGGGGAATTGTAGCCCTATGTTTTCACATCTAATAAGAGCACAGTCTCTCGTGGAACATAAGTCGGCATGCATGGACCCACGAGTGGGGTAGTAGAATTTCCTGTGGAGAAATCAGGGTGGCATGTTCCTTAAATTTAAAATAAAACCTTGCTCTTGCTAAAAATCTCTCCCTGGGTCAAAAGGACTTATGCTAATGCATGCCTAGCTTCCTCAGACCAGAGTTCAGCCCAAGTCTATTGTCTTTTCATTTGCATATCTATCCTCTTGGTGCGCTATCTAGGGTGTCTACCACCTAATGTAAATCTCTAGTTCATGCATAGTTAATGAAGACCATTCATTTGTAAAGCGCCCGAGAAACAGCAATAAAAAGCCAGTGGACACGGGGCTCGGGGCCTCTCCAAGATCATAATGGAGGGGACAAGTGGTCCCGGAATTTCTAGTCCATTATAAAATTACGTGTAAAATTATTTACACACAGCCATGGCATACGAATCCTGCTGGCCAGAATTTGCGACAAGACATAACTGTTTTTAAGGGGGTTTCCCTCTCTATACTGTAACAGGGATATTATAACCTTAGAATATTTTAAGTCCTGTTAGAAATGTAGTAAGTAGTAAAATAGAAACAGGCCTAGGGAGCAAGCTGTGACTCCTGGCCAAATGTTAGTGAGATTGCAATCTGTAAATAACTCTTTGTACCCTGCAGCTTAGTCAAATAGCTTAAGTGTGCTTGCTTGATTTGCAGTCATGATGT
>PVJI01016039.1:0-39373 GCA_004026765.1 Micronycteris hirsuta
CCAGACATCATGACTGCAAATCAAGCAAGCACACTTAAGCTATAAACTGCAGGGTACAAAGAGTTATTTACAGATTACAATCTCACTAACATTTGGCTAGGAGTCACAGCTTGCCCTCCAGGCCTGTTTCTATTTTACTACTTACTACATTTTTTAACAGGACTTAAAATATTCTAAGGTTATAATATCCCTGTTACAAGCACACTACTCTAGCTGCTGTACTTCCAATTCTTGTTATTCCAATCACATACATTCTGTCATATGATTGTTGGTCCATTACTATTGTAAGTGATTGCTGTTCTGTATAATTGTAAATATTACACAGCACCCCTCCTGGATCTTAGCTCACTTCACTGTTTCTTGAACTTTATTTCTGTTCTGGTTAACTCTATTCTCTCACACACTACACCTATTTTCTATCTTTTACTCTCACTTTACCCCATAATCTGACCACCCATAAGCTCACTGCTTTCTAGATCCAACTCACAGTCCTTCCCCTCCCCCAACAAGAGTCTTATCTTCTTTCCATCCTTTCTAAAAAGTTGTCAATTGGGTGAAATGTCACCGTTAACACTACACATATCCAAAGGATTGCCTGTGGGTTGGTACTTTAAATACCATAGAACACACTCCCACTGTCTTAAACCATTATGCCTTCCCCCTTCAACTGATCACAAAAAAAGAGTAGGTGGGTGCTTTGAACACCAAGAAGTGAAACGAAAGAGGAGAGATTACAACTGATACCACAGAAATACAAAGGATTGTAAGAAATTACTACAAAGAACTATATGCCAAAAAATTTGAAAACCTAGGTGAAATGGACAAATTTCTAGAAAAATATAATCTTCCAAAACTCAATGAAGAAGAAGCAGAAAGTCTTAGCAGACCAATAACAGCTGGTGAAATTGAAGCAGTAATCAAAAAGCTTCTGACAAACAAAAGCCCTGGACGAGATGGTTTCACAGTAGAATTTTACAAAGCATTCAATGAAGAGCTAACCCCCATCCTTCACAGATTATTCCAAAAATTTCAAGAAGATAGAAGACTCCCAAACTCTTTTTATTATGCCAGCATCATCCTAATCCCAAAACCAGATAAAGATGCAACAAAGAAAAAACTGCAAGCCAATATTGCTGATGAATGTAGATGCTAAAATCCTTAACAAAATATTGACAATCCGAATCCAGCAATACGTTAAAAAGATCATACACCATGATCAAGTGGGATTCATCCCAGGGATGCAAGGATGGTACAATATTCACAAATCAATAAATGTCATACATCACATAAACAAAAACAAAGACAAAAATCACATGATCATATCAATAGATGCAGAAAAATCATTTCATAAGGTACAGCACACATTTGCGATAAAAACGCTTAGGAAAGTCAGAATAAAGGGGTCATTCCTCAACATAATAAAGGCCATATATGAGAGACCTACAGCCAACATCATACCCAATGGGCAAAAACTTAGAACTTTCCCACTAAGATCAGGAACAAGACAAGGATGCCTGCATTCACCGCTCCTACTCAACATACTATTGGAAGTCCTACCCCAGCAATCATTCAAAAAAAAAAGAAACAAAAGACATCCAAAATGGAAAGGAGGAAGCAAAACTGTCATTGTTTGTAGATGACATGATAGTGTACATAGAAAATCCTATAGACTCCACCAAAATGCTACTCAATCTAATAAATTAATTTGGCAAAATGAGGATACAAAGTCAATATTCAGAAATCAAAGGCATTTTTGTACACCAACAATGAAATATCAGAAAAAGAAATCAGGAAATGATCCCATTTGCTATAGCAACAAGAAAAATGAAGTACCTAGGAATAAACCTAACCAAGGAGGTAAAAGACCTGTAATCAGAAAACTACACAACACTGAAGAAAGAAATTAGACACCACACAAACAAATCGATGCATGTACCATGCTTATGGATTGGAGGAATTAACACCATCAAAAGGCCCATACTATCAAAAGCAATTTATAGATTCAATGCAATCCTTATTAAAATATCAATGACATATCTCACAGATATAGAACAAACATTTCAGAAATTTATAAGAAAACATAAACTACCCCGAATAGCTGCAGCAATTTTGAGAAAGAAGAGCAAAGTAGGAAGGGTCACAATACCTAATATCAAACTGTATTACAGGGCCACTGTAATCAAAACAGCCTGGTACTGGCATAGGAACAGACACATGGATCAATAAAACCAAGTAGAGACCACAGAACTAAAACCATATTTGTATGGTCAATTAATATTTCATAAAGGAGCCAGAAGCATGAAATGGAGTAAAAATAGTCATCAAATGGTTGGGAGATCTGGACAACTACATGCAAAAGAAATGAAACTCGATCACCAATTTATACCTACACAAAAATAAATTCAAGGAGGATAAAACACATAAATACAAGTGACAACACCATAAAAGTCCTAGAGGAGAACATAGGCAGGAAAATCTCAGATATTCCATGAAGCAATAATTTTACCGATATGTCCTCTAGAGCCAGGGACATAATGGAAAGAATAAACAAATGAGACCTTATCAAAATAAAAAGCTTCTGCATGGCTAAAGATAACAGCAGTAAAATGAAAAGGGAACCAACTGCATGGGAATATATATTTGCCAATGATACATTAGAAAAGGGTTTGATCTCCAAACTATATAACAAACTCACACAACTATAATCCAGGGAGACAAAAATCCCAATTTAAAAATAGGGAAAAGGACCTGAACAGACACTCTCCAAGGAGAACATACAGAGAGCCCAGAGACATATGAAAGGATGCTCAGCATCACTAGCCATCAGAGAGATGCAAATTAAAACCACAATAAGATATCACTTCACACAAGTGAGAATGGCCATCATTAACAAATCAACAAACAACAAGTGCTGCAGAGGTTGCAGAGAAAAGGGAACTCTAGTGCACTATTGGTGGGAATGCAGACTGGTGCAGCCACTGTGGAAAACAGTTTGGAATTTCCTCAGAGAACTAAAAATGGAACTATCTTTTGAACTGGCAATTCCACTGCTGGGGTGATACCCTAAGAACCCTGAAACACCAATTCAAAAGGACCTATGCACCCCAATGTTCACAGCATCACAATTTACAATAGCCAAGTGTTGGAAGCAACCTAAGTGCCCATCAGTGAATGAGTGGATCAAAAAACTGGGGTACATTTACACAATGGAATATTATGCAGGAGAAAGAAAGAAGGAACTCCTACCCTTCACGACAGCATGGGTGGATCTGGAGAGCATTATGCTAACTGAAATATGCCAGGTGGTGAAAGACAAATACCATATGACCTCAGCTTTAAGTGGAACCTAATCAACAAAACAAACAAGCAAAAAAATATATAACCAGAGACACTTAATTAAAGAAGAAACTGACAGTAAGTAGAGGGCAGGGGGAAGAGGATAATGGGGGAGAAAAGGGGAAAGATTGTCAAGTAACATGTATAAGGACACATGGACAAAGTCAAAGGTGGGTAGGATTGAGGGTGAGATGTGGGCATGGGTTGGAACAGGGGAGTTGTGGGGCCAAATGGAAACAACTGTACTTGAACAACAATAAAAAATAATGAATATATTTGCAAATGAATTATTCTTGGATTTCTTCTGCGTGCATATTTTTATGCTTTATATGAATTATTATGAGGTGTGTCTATCTGATTGCTTATGTGTCTCTTAACTTCCAGAGAGTTACATTTAGATTCACTATTTAATTGTTTATATATAATATTAGTAAATTAAAAAGTGTACTTTGTACTGCAAAAGCAGAGGAACATAACTGTCCCCACCCCCTTATTCATAGCTCATAACTCAAGAAGTGACAGAAAAATGTCTTAAAAAAATTGTTGTCTTTCACAAGAGTGGGCAATTTTTCCCTTACATAATACTTTCAAAGTCTTGACTTTATGCTATTCTTTTAGTTTCATGTGCTTTCGGCACTTTGATTGTGACACTTCATCTCCCGTCTCCATATGGACATTTGACCCAGTTCCCTGTAACCCATAATTCAACAATTGGCTCCTCCTCTACATCCTCTATTCTTTGCTTTCCTGGCAATCCTCAGTTCAAATGTGGGATTTTTCATCTTCTTTTCTGATAAATTTATAACTCTGATACCTTGTGATTGCCCAAATTTTAACCTTTACTCTTACCTACATAGTCAAAAGAATATTTATGAGGTTTTATCTAGTATGTTATTCTTCTTTAATGTAATTACCTAGACTACTAAAAGTGCTATTACCTTTTCTCTCTATTGTTCCTTGTATCATTACATTATGCTAGCATTCATCCTATTCCTTATTTTAGCATAAAATGAGAATTCTTACTTGAATTTTATGGTATAATATTTTATGCTTGTGTGAGTACAGTATTCAGTAGTATTATGCTACCTGTTTATGGAAGACTAAATAATAATATTTATTATAAAATAATATTTAAATATGTGGGATTATATTTATCTACAAATGAATGTATTAGAAGTGTATTTTCATTTTTATTGAGACAAATCTCTTAGAAGAAGTTGATTACTTGAATGATCTACTTCTTGATTAATCTTCCTACAAAGGAAACAATCAAGTCAATTAATGTACAATATAAGCAAATCTAAAGAGGATTGAGAAACATAATGTAACTGAAATATAGATTATTAAATGGTAAACAAATTATAAACTTCAATGGAAAGATTTAGCAGCCATTCATCTTTTATTTTAACTTTATTTATTGACTGCTAGTTTATTTTACTTAAGAATGATGCAATTCTTTTTATCGAGTCGTTGAAGGCTTTCTTCACTTGCTTATTTCTCAGTGTATAAATAAAAGGGTTTAACATAGGCGAAATAGAAGAAATGAGCAGTGAAACCACTTTATTAATAGTCACCTCTTCCTTTGATGTAGGATTCATATAGATGAACATGCATGCACCATAGGTGATGGAAACCACAATCATATGTGAAGAACAAGTAGAAAAGGCCTTTTTTCTTTGCTGGGCAGATGGGAATCCTAAAATTGTCTTAATAATGTAACTATAGGATAGAACTACACACATAAGAGTCAAAGTGAAGGTCAGCCCAGCACAGATTAAAACAGCTTGTTCCATGATCCATGTGTCTGAACATGCTATCTTCAGAAGAGGAGCAGCGTCACAGAGAAAATGATCAATGACATTCAAATCACAGAATTTCAGATTTAGCCCCAGAATCAGTGGGGAGCTTAGGACCAACAGTCCAGCCAACCAACAGGAAAAAGTGAGTCTCCTGCAGACTTTCCTGCTCATGATGGTCACATAATGCAGGGGCTTGCAGATGGCCACATAGCGGTCATAAGACATGGCAGCCAGAAGGTAAAATTCTGTTAATGCAAAGAGGTCGGTAAAAAACACTTGGATGACACAAGCATTGTAGGTAATGACCTTGTCACCTGTTGCTATGTTATACAAGTATCTGGGAATACAGGCGGATGTGAATGAGATCTCCAAGAAGGAGAAATTTTGTAGAAAAAAGTACATGGGTGTCTTAAGGTGGGGATCCACAGAGGTGAGTGTGATGATGGTCAGGTTTCCAGTGACACTCAGCATGTAGGTGAAACATAGAAAGACAAAAATCAGAACTTGCAGCTGAGGGTCTTCTGTCAGTCCCAGCAGAATGAATGCTGTTACTGTGTAGTTTTTCATCACTGATCAATTCTGTCCAATATGCATGACCAATAATTAAGAGAGATTAATATATAGATCACATATCTGTATAAAATGTAACTTTAATTAATTTAATTTAATCAGCTCTAGTAGCCTTTACTATATTTCATATTATATATTTATTTATTCATATTATATTTTTAATCATACTATGGATATTGAATCTATTTGCTAATGTGGTGTGATTTAGGCTCACTCTATAGAGTCTTGCCAAAACTTGGAGTCTCTGCTCTAGCTTTATAGTAAGATATTTTCCTTTTTTTTCAAATCTTCAAAATAGTCTTTATTCAATATTTTTAGTATAAAAAACCCACAAGTTAAGTGCACCACTGTGTAGGAAAGACATACAACACTGAACTTCCATAACAGTCAATGATACAGTCAAACATCACATGTACAGAACACAATTTTGATGAAGTAAAATTATAAAATAAAATAAACTCCAATTGCTGAAAAAGTTTAAATATTAAGGATCCCTGAAATAGTCTTAACCCTAATGAGATTTCACTGGACTCGAGTCATTTTGCAGTGAGGCATTCACAATATGACCCCATTAACCCAGCTGAGGAATTCTTGGGAGCTGCGAGTGGCTGCATCTGACACACAGGCAATAAATGGTGACCAATTTTTCATCTGAAAACTCCCCTTAATTTTGGCTCTAAAGTCATCAGGCTTGTCAAATGCATCCTCCTCATTTCCCCCTGCCCACGCATACATTGTAAACAAACTGTTGTTTACAGCACAGTTTGTGTTACTATCCGTTGTTCAAACAGGCTCAGTTTTTCTGGCACCAAAGAAATTAGGATTTGGTTCATGTATGAAGAGTCAACCTAGGAGGAGGGTTCAAAGGTACCCTCATCTTTTGCCTGAGGAGATGCATAAGCAGAAGTAATGGGGTCTGTGCTTGGGCACAGAGGAGGTTTCAGAGGATCCTTGTGAAAGACTAAAAGATGACAAGTGGGGAGAAGTGTAGGGAGAGAAGGAAATTAGTCTGACTGGCTTTCTGTCCTGCACCACTGATTGAATGGAGATGGTGGGAGGGAATGGAAGACAGGCTGAGGGTGGGATGTGGGACAAGGATGGAAAAGAAAAGGCAGACAATTAATACATTTATAACAAGTCATATAAATCAAAAACTTAGAGGAGATTAAAGACCAATCAGAATAATTTGGCAACTTTAATTCTTAGGAAGATTAAAGTTCCCTCCAAACATAATTTGATGTTTTATTACTAAAAGCAAAGACCAGTATGGTATAGTATTACTCCAGAGGAATAAAGGAAGATCCTTAGGGCTGCTTCACCCACATTCATTTTATGCATGGATACCTCCCCTACTTCAAAATGCTTCAGGGAGGTACTACTACCATTACATGGTTCCTTATTAAGTTTGAAAAGTGCCTGAAAGTTTGGGCACCAGAAAGACACCCCAACAACATGTGTCTTAAACTGCAACTTCAGGTTAATATGACTAAAGCAATTACATTGTGAGAAGTGCTGAAGGTATGTGATGTCTTTCCCAGCACAGAGTTGACCTGGGTTCTTCACCAGATGCTATAGCCACCATCTGTGCCACCCATGAAGTTCCCCTTCCACTGAGTTATGAGGACATTGACTCCCTGCATGACTGCAAGCTGAGCAGCATTGGGAGGGCATCCCGGGGGTGGAGGAGGAATGTTGCCAGCAGTAGCACCAGCTACAAACCTGGCACCTGAGATTTTTTTCCCTCTGTTATAAGTGTATTTTCTCCTTTGAGCTATGCTAAGCCTTATACACAAGACTGCATATATCTTCCCTCCCTTGTCTTCCTTCTACATTTCTCTATTAATGTGTAAGCTGTTATGCAGGATATACTGTTTTAAACACAATTTTCTTGCATTTATATTTATGAAGTACTTTGATGAATTAACTTAAAAATTACACACAAGATTTTTGTTATCCTTTTGCCTGTTTTGATGTCTTTGACTTATCATTTCCTCTTCACTCCTAAGTATACATTCTCAGTTTTCTCCACAGTTCCTAAATTTTAAATAACACCTATCACTTAATAAACACTAAATTTCTCTTTCTAGTATTCGATTATTTCTGACTTCCATATGAAATTAATTACCGAACATATTACTATAAATTGAATCTCCTCCCCAACATATCAGCTTGCACGAACCACAGGCATTTCCATTTCAATGTGCTTGAAACAGAAGTGATGACCCTCCCCCTGGTGTGCCACCTCTCCTCTTGTCCTGTGTGCTCACAGTTTCCATCTGTGAACTGCGCATTCTGTGCCAGTTTTTATGGTGAGCAAGTCTCTTCTATGTCCTTTCCCACATTCCCTGACTTACTTGAGAAAACCAAATCAACAATTTTTATTGGAATCACTGCTTCCCCTAGGAAGTTTTCTACAACTCTGATGACTGTCCTAGCCTATACCCCCTCTCCTGTGTCCCATAACAAACAAAACTTGGCACAATGTTAGGGTTTAACCAGAGAATATCTCTGTTGGGATCATGTTTTTCTCACTGTGACTGCAACAAGTAACACATTTCCACATATATTGTCAATGTCTAAAAATATTTTCTGAATAAATTTAAGGGAGAACACCCCCAAACTGAAATTATCTTCTGGAGGGTGGTCCCCTTGTAGTTCAGGCTTGCCCTGCTAGGTGAGTGTTATAAGAACCCATGTGTATCACTGTACCAGCTGCTGTTGTTATAAGAGGCTGCATTTGGCTTCAGTGAATTTTTTTTTTGAACACTCTTTCAACATGTTTGCCCATTTCCCATTTCACTCTGGCTGATTAACAAGCACACCTGCACACACCTTGCTGAGTGTTCAGCAGTTTTTGACCATAAACACCATGACCCCACGCCCTACACTCCCTATTCACCCGATCTTGTCCATGCAACACTTTTTTATTTCCCCTGGTTAAAAAAAAAAGTCCTCAAAGGGAAATGTTTTTCAATGTGGAAGAATTGAAACAAAAAATGGCAGAAACACTAAAAAGCATCAAAATCTTCATATTTTGACTTAAATTCATAATGCTTTGAGACTGAATGTGCTTATTAAATTTTCTATATCTCCAAATTTATAACTAGAAAAATTTGTGGGTTTTTGCCTTTTTTAATAAGAGCTATTTTAATTAAGTCACTTTGTGAAGTGGTGTTTACAATTGTGACAAAAATTACAGTTGCCTTCTCTTCTTTCCTTGGTTTTTCAAAAAAGTTATTGAACTTTTTATTGATAGTATGTTTCCACCCTCACTGCTATCCATTAATGCAATGTTACATCCAGAGGTCATGGGTGTTTGATGCTGAGTTTATGTGAAAAGCTGTCCCACAGTAATTTTTCCAATGCATCAGAATTAATTACATGGGGAAAGCTTGAATATTTTTAGCTTTCAATCAGTGTTTCAGTGCTTGTACTTCTATGTTGATGACTGAAGAAAATTCCTTTCAAAACCACAATCTATTTGTAAGAAGTTACTTTTCATTGTTTTTTATTGCATTTTATTCATACTGAGGTAAGTGTAGAGCCACACCTTATGATTTGCCTAATTTATACTGTTATATCTACAGAGTAGCACCCATCTGCCTGGGAAAGAAGTGCTGACATGCAGTCATGGTTTGCCTGAAAAGTAGACCCCTACTAGGGAATTCTGACACATATTCAATGTATGTATTAGATTAAATTCACAAGTAGTGAAGAGTGGTTGCTGCAGTCTACCGACTTTTCTGTCATCCTTTCTCCTGTCTTTAAGGTCACTCATGCATCACTATGTAACCTTAGCTCAACATGCTATGGGCATTACTTGATGTTCAAAATTTCTTTTCTCACAAGATATTACAAAGTATTACAAAACAGAATTCAATAAATTAATTGACAATGACTTATAACCAACTGACTTCTGTTTATATTTCAATAACTTTGAAAAGAAGCAAAGACTTCTAAAGAGTGATGTTGCAGCTGTCAGTCTTTTTGGAGTTATGAAGATACACACGCACACACACACACTCTGGCTGTTGTTATTTTACAATTTGAGGTCAATAAGATAGCTGATGTAATTTATGGTAATTCTTATATTAGGATTCCTATTTATATATCCACATATTTACTATTAAGTATTATCATATATTTCTGATGGCTTTATAAAATATGTTATAACTCATATATCTGATTTTAATGAGGGCAGGTAAAATCTTTTTTTCCTCAGCAAAAAATATAGCCAAAGTTTCAAAGAGGGAAATATTACTAATGTTGCAAAACTTGTTATACTTACTTTTCTGTCAGTCAATCATAATGTCCTTAAGTAGTTTAAAATAGTAATTCTTAAAGGCAGGTAGCTGAAAGTGGTAGGTTCTGCTCATGCATTCATGTTCACACTGAGTTTCTTTGAGCACCTAGAAAGTTCTCTGATATTGTGGCCTCCAAAAAATTAGATTAATTTTTTCATGAAAGGGCTAAGAAATATTTTCTTATATATGTTAATATTTAGGAGAGGAAAAGATCATCTCCAAGTGGAATGCCAGAAACTCCCTTCCTCTCTTTTCTTTTGAAAGAGTTGGGATTTCAATATCTCTAGACAAGGATGGAAGTTTGAACCGTACCAACCCTGACTTTCTTTTTAGTTTGCTCTACTTAGAAATATATGAATAAACAAAAAGTCTTTGGTGATTTACACTCAAGAATCACTAATAAACTTTCCAGTAATTTCCTTTGGCACAACAAAATAACTAACAAGGACCCTTGGCTCCAAGGTCCTTGGAGACAAGAGGACAAGTATAGGGTAATTTAATTCATTTTCTTTTCTTAATAGTAGCTTTATTGAAGGAAAAAAGAAAATAAACTGCACATATTAAAAGAGTACAATTTGATAAGTTTGGGTATATAAACACCACTGTGAAAACATTAACACCATCAAAAGAGTGACTGTGCCCATCACCCCCCAAAAGTGTCCTTGCACATCTGTGCAAACCCCTGTGCCCTCCTTCTGCACACCTCCATTCCTCGGCTACCGTGGATAAGCTGTCTGTCTCTACAGATTAGTTTGTTTTCCTGTACAAGTTTCAGTAAATACAGTAATGCAAGACTGATTTGTTCCTCTCTGGCTTCTTACACTGAGTATGAATTTAAGATTTATCCCTGTTTTGATGTGTACCAGTAGTTCTTCCCTTTATACTTTTGAATAGATTCCAGTGTTGATGGACCTATGAGGCCTTTCCAGTGTGTGACTAGGACAAATAATGCTCCTATGAGCAGCCGTATACTAGATTTGTAGGGAAATGTGCTCTCATTTCTCTTGGGTAAATATCTTGGACTAAAGAAGAATGGTTGGTTGGTTTATAGGTTATGTGTATATGTAACTTTTTAAAATTTATTTTATTTTTTGACATTCTGTATTATTGTATATGTTTCAGGTGTACAGCATACTGGTTAGACAACCAAATTCTTGACAAAGTGATCTCCCTGGTACTTCAAGTACCCTCCTGGCACCATACATAGTTATTACAATATTATTGACTATACTCTCTGTTTTACTTTACATTCCTATTACAATTTTGTAACTATCAATTTTTTCTCCTCAATTCCTTCCGTTTTTCACCCAGCCTCCCAATCCTCCTCCCCTGTCAACCATCAGTTTGTTCTCAGTCTATGAGTTAGTTTCTGTTGTGTTTCATCATTTATTTTTTCTTTAGATTCTGCATATAAGTGAAATTATATGGTATTTGTCTTTCTCTGTCTTATTTCAATTAGCATAATAACCTCTAGTTCCATTCATGCTGTCACAAATAGTGAGATTTTACTCTTTTTATGGCTAAGTAATATTCTATTGTATCTATGTATCACCTCTCCTTTATCAACTTCTCTCTTGATATGCATTTGGTTTGCTTCCATATCGTGGCTATTGTAAATAATGATGCACTGAACTTAGGGGTGTAGATATTTTTTTGAATTAGTATTTTGGATTTCTTTGGCTATAGACCCAGAATTGGAATTGCTGGGTCATAAAGTAGTTTTATTTTAAATTTTTTGAGGAACCCCTATACTATTTGCATAGGGCTGCACCAATCTGCATTTCCACCCACAGTGCACTAGGGTTCTCTTTTCTCCACATCCTCACCAACATTCGTTGTTTGTTGATTTATTGATGATAGCCATTTTGACAGGTGTGAGGCAGTATCTCATTGTGGTTTTAATCTGCATCACAACAGCATGGATGGAACTGGAGAGCATTATGCTAAGTGAAATAAGCCAGGCGGTGAAAGACAAACACCATATGATCTCATTCATAAGTGGAACCTAATCAACAAAACAAACAAGCAAGCAAAATAGAACCACATGTGGAAATAAAGAACAAACTGACAGTCGCCAGAGGGGAAGAAGGAGAGGAATGATGGGAGACATAGGGGAAGGTCCATCAAAGACCATGTATAAAGGACACATGGACATAGCCAAAAGGGGGTAGGTTCGAGGGTGGGAGGCAGGAATGGGTGGGGCAGGGGACCGAGGTAGGGTGAAAAATGGAGACAACTGTACTTGAACAACAATAAAACATTAAATTAAATAACAAAAAATAGACAAATACCTTTTGCTTCAACTTATATGAGATATCTAAAAAGTCAAACATAAAATCAAAGGATCATGGTACCCAGGACCTGTTGGATGGGGAATTATTAATAAACGGGCATAAGATTTTAGTTAAGATTTTAAAGCACTGAAGACCAGCTTGGAAACACTCTACTTTTGGTCAAGAGTAATGTACAATTTTTAAAAGGATAGATCTCATGTTCAGTGTAAATTTTTTAGGTCAATATGCAATTTATTAGATGTAGGATACAAAATAAAACCAATCCAGAGCTCCCTTTCTTTCTACAGGCTTTCCCACCCAAAACCTCCTAAAATCATTTCACACCACCAAATGGCTAGCAAAGAATAAAAAGATGCAACTTCCAAAACGGACAGAGCCCATTTCTGGAGGAGCCCACTGTTTGCTCTGCTATAGCAGCAGCTTAATACTACAAACTTTTGGATCCGAGGCTGAAATCGGGGACACCCTGAGCATGTCATTGGAGCTGCTGGTCAGTAGGCAGACCATTTACTCCCTCCAGACATCATCCTTCAGTTGCTACACTGTCAAATCCTGCTTCTGTTCCTCTAGAAAACCGACACAGGGCAGCTTTTAGGCAGAGAGGCTGATCAGGAAAGGTGAGGTGGAACTGGCCAGGCTCCTTTCACATGTAAAATTTGCCAGGGGACAGTATCAGCTTGTTGTCCAAGAAGTGGGGATAAAGGGGCAGCTCTTCCTCAGATGTGCAAGGGTCCAGGTACTCTTTCAAGTTAATCCAGAGATAGAGGCCAGAGCCACGATTGAGAAGAGAGATTTTCAGTGCATTCAGCATAGTTGTGATGTACCTATGAGCTGTCTGCTAAAACCTCTTGTATGAAGCAAAAAGATGCAAGTCAAAAGGAAATATGGGAAATTCTAAAGTTGGGGTCAGAAAGCCCCTGAGCTGCTACTGAATTTTGTCAAGCTTGGTTATTCAATTTCCAAGAGCTGGCACTGTGAGTGAGGACTCCAAACAGCACAGTGAGAAAGGCCACTTAAAGAGGACCTGTCAGGCACACCCAAACCCGTGGCAGGGAGGGGCTGCCAATCCCAACCCAGCAGCAAAAGGTGAGTGCCCGCAGCCCCAGGGTCGGTGCACACCAGAACCAGTAGCCGGGTGGCTGCCCTTTCCACCCCAGCAATGGAGGTCCAGTCCTAACGCCTGGAGCCCCAGGACTCAAGGCGTCTAACTCCCCACCCAGAGGCACCTCACACCCGGCCCCTGTGCTCCCCAGGGCAGCAGCAGAGGAGGCACACTTGTCTGCATCCGCAGCAGCAGCCACTGCCCCGCCCCATCCCTGCAGGGCCCACTGGCTCTCTAAGAAGAAGGCAAGAGAAACACACACACCCCCACCCCCGACCCCTGGCAGAGGAGAGCTGCTGGGCTAAGGAAGTCAGCTATTCCCATAAAGACTTAACTCAGTGCAGAGGTGGGGCTGAACTACCCTGAATGGACTCTGAGAGTCCCTAGCATTTAGGACAGCAAAAAGCAAGAAAGTGGTATGTGAGTTACCCCTAAAAGAACAGCGCAACTGGTGGACTGAAGGCGTAGGTTGGGCACAGAGGAGCACTGGGGTCCGGCAGCAAACTGAGGAACTGGGGTGGAGGATAAGCAACTTCGAAGAGTATGGCTCAGGAAGGGAGAAAAGCAAAATCAGTCCCTCCTCAGCCTGCTGCAGGCAGGAAGACCACCAGAACTGGCTTCACTGGTTTGAAACCAGCAGGAGGCTCTTTTTAAAAAAAAAAAAAAAATGTTTTTTAAATTCCTTCTTTATTTCCTTCTTTCTTTTTTTATTCCTTCTTCCTGTCTTCCTTTCTTTCCTTTTCTATTCCTTCCTCCTTCCTATTTTTTTTTTTTAATTCCCACAGTGAGACAATAAAACCTGGAGCTGTGAAAGGACTAGAGTTAGACTCAAAGAGGTTCATCCCAACAACTGAGACAGACAAATTTCACTTTGCTACTCCAGAGAACTTGCAAGTTATTGTATATTTGTATTATCAATTTTTATTATTCTAGCATATTTTATTTTATTAGTATTTTTGTATTTCTCTTCTTTCTGTTTAGTCTTCTTCGCTTGATTTGTTTAACTGCATTGTTTGACTGATTTCCCTTGTTCTCTCTTTCAGAGTATATTTTTAATTGTTTGTCTTTCTCTTCACTTCTGTTCCACTAGCACACTACTCTAGCTACTGTACTTATTCTTGTTATTCCAATCACATAGATTCTGTCATGTGATTGTTGCTCCATTACTATCGTAAATAGTTGCTGTTCCATACAATTGTAAATACAACACAGAACCCCTCCCGGATCTCAGCTCACTTCACTGATTCCAGAACTTTATTACTATTGTGGTTAATTCTATTCTCTCACACACTATACCTATTTTCTATCCTTTACTCTCACTTTACTTCATTATCTGACCTCCCATAGCTCACTGCTTTCTAGATCCAACTCGCAATACTTCCCCACCCACACAAGAGTCTTATCTTCTTTCCACATGTTCTAAAAAGTGGCCAGTTGGGTGAAATATCACTATTAACACTATACATATCCAAAGGATCTCTTATCTCTTCTCTATGGATCGGTATTTAAATACCATAGAATACATTCCCGCTGTCTTAAACCATTATGCCTTCTGCCTCTGACTGATCACAAAAAAGAGTAGGTGGGAGCTCTGAACACCAGGATACCTGCTGGAAGAGGAAACCCACCAACAAAAGAACCACAAATAGATAACAACAGAAGAAGGTGAAGGAGGAAGTGGAAGACATACTAACCTCCCCCCAGGACCAATCTGGAAATACAACTAAATGGTGGAGAAATTACCCAGAACAAACAACTGAACAATAGTGAAAGAGAAGCCTCAAAACCTCGTACAGACAGAAGAACCAGCTTCAACACAACCTCTCCACACTTTCACAACAGAATACAAGACATAGTGGATGCAGTGACCCTCAGTTAACCAGCTTGATGGAAGGACCCACCAAAGAAATACCCAACAACAATCAAAACCCAAAGACATACAGAGAGCCAACGTAAATGACAGCTCAAGCCCAGCAAGCTCAGGAGATCAAGGAGACTGGACCACTGAATTGCACAGGTCTCCTACCATGGAAGTTTACACCATAAACCCAGGGAGGCAAAACAGATCAATTTAAGAAGCAGAAGCTAACAAGAAGAGTCTCACAAACAATGGGAAGACAAAGAAACAATCCCCAAATGAAAGGAAAGGAGAACACTCCTGAAAGAATGCCAAATGAAACAGAGGCAAGTCAACTGTCAGATACTGAGTTCAAAGCAATGGTTATGAGGAAGCTCAATGAGCTCACAGAGAATTACCAAAAAATTACAGGGAAACTACAATGAACTCACTCCAAAACATATCAACATGAAAGAGGAAATAGAAACTATCAACAAGGGCAAAGAGGAAATGAAGAATACAATTTCTGAACTAAAGAACACAGGAGAAGGATTCAAAAGGATTCATCATTGGCTATATGAAGTAGAGGATCAGATCAGCAAGCTAGAGGATAAGGAAGAAAGAAAAAAAACAGAAAGAGCAAGAAAAGAAAAAGAGGCTTGGAAAGAATGAAGAGGGATTAAGGGAAATGCAGGACAATGTGAAATGTAATAATATCTGTATAATAGGGATACCAGAAGGAGAAGAAGAAGAGCAAGGGATAGAAAACCTGTCTGAAAAAGTAATGATGGAAAACTTCCCTAATTTGGTGAGAGAAAAATTTACACAAATCCAGGAAACACAGAGTCCAAATCAAGAGGAACCTAAAGAGACTCACTTCAAGACATGTCATAATTAAAATGGCAAAATTCCAAGACAAAGAGAGAATCCTAAAGTCACCAAGGGAAAAACAGGAAGTAACATACAAGGGAGCCCCGATAAGACTAGCAGCTGATTTCTCAATGGAAACACTCCAAACCAGAAGGGAATGGCAGGGAATATTCCAAGTAATAAAAACCAGAGGCCTGCAAACTAGACTAGTCTAGCCAGCAAGGTTCTCAATTAAAATGGATGGCCGAATAAGGAGCTCCCTGAACAAAAGAAGCCTCAAAGAATATACCTCCTCCAAACCAGCTCTGCAGGAGATGCTAAAGGGTCTGCTTTAAAAGCAGGAAGTAAAACAATGAGAGAGAGAGGAACACAGGCAGAAAAAAATAGCAATGAATAAGTACCTATTAATAATAACATTAAACATAAATGGATTAAATGCCCCAATCAAAAGACATAGAATAGCTGAAAGGATAAGAAATCATGACCCACACATATGCTGCCTACAAGAGACCTACCTCAGAACAAAAGACCTACACAGACTGAAAGTGAAGGCTAGAAACAAATATTCCAAGAAAGTGGACAGGAAAAAAGGCCGGGATAGCAATACTCATATCAGACAAAACAGGCTTCAAAAAAAGAGCCATAAAAACAGACCCAGAAGGTCACTTCATAATATTCAAGGGAAGAATCCATCAATAAGATATAAACTTTGTAAATATATGTGCACCCAACCTAGGAGCACCCAAATACATAAAGAAAATCTTGGAGGACTTCAAGAAAGATATTGACAATGACACAATTATAGTAGGGGATTTTATCAGGAAGCTCAATGTGCTCATAGAGAATTACCCGAATGTCAAAAAATGCACAGATCTTTCAAACAAAATATCAGCAAAGATATTGTAGCATTGAACAATGCCCTAGATGAAATGGACTTAACTGATATATATAGAGCCTTGCATCCCAAAGAAGCAAAATGCACATTCTCTTCAAATGCATATGGACATTTTCAAAGAGAGACCATATGATAGGGTACAAAACAAGCCTCAACAAATTCATGATAATTGAAATCATATCAAGTATTTTCTCTAACCACAAGGGATTGAAACTGGAAACCAACCTCAAGGAAAAAATGTGAAAACATTCAAACTCATGGAGATGGAATAGCACACTATTAGATAATGAATGGGTCAAGAATGAGATGAAGGAGGAAATAAGAAATTTTCTGGAAACAAATGAAAATGAATTCACCACAATCCAAAACTTATGGGACACAGCGAAGGCAGTCTTAAGAGGAAAGTTCATAGTGAAACAGGCCTACCTATAAAAGATAGAAACATTTAAAATAAACAACCTAATGGTATGCCTACAGGAAATTGAGGAACAACAACAAAGACAACCAAGAGCAAGTAGAAGGAAGGGAATAACCAAGATCAGAGCAGAATTAAATGACATAAAGACTAAAAGCACACTTCTAAGGATCAATAATTCCAGGAACAGGTTCTTTCAAAAGATAAACAAAATTGACAAGCCTTTGAGCAGGCTCATCAAGAAAAAAAAAGAGAGAGGACCCAAATAAACACAATCAGAAATGAAAGTGAGAGATTACAACTGATACCACAGAAATACAAAGGATTGTAAGAAATTACTATGAAGAACTACATGCCAAGAAATTTGAAAACCTAGGTGAAATGAAGAAATTTCTAGAAAAATATGATCTTCCAAAACTGAATGAAGAAGAAGCAGAAAGCCTGAACAGACCAATAACAGCTGATGAAATTGAAGCAGTAATCAAAAAGCTTCTGACAAACAAAAGCCCTGGACCAGATGGTTTCACAGGAGACTTTTACAAAGCATTTAAGGAAGAGCTAACCCCCATCCTTCACAGATTATTCCAAAAAATTCAAGAGGGTAGAAGACTCCCAAACTTTTTTTATGATGCCAGCATCATCCTAATACCAAAACCAGATAAAGACATATCAAAGAAAGAAAACTTCAAGCCAATATTGCTGATGAACATAGACACTTAAATCCTCAACAAAATATTGGCAAACCGAATCCAGCAACACATTAAAAAGATCATACACCATGATCAAGTGGGATTCATCCCTGGGATGCAAGGATAAAACAATATGCACAATTCAATAAACATAATATATCACATAGACAAAAGGAAAGACAAAAATCACATGATCATATCAATAGATGCAGAAAAAGCATTTGATAAGGTACAACAACAATATACGATAAAAACACTTAGCAAAGGAGGAATAGAAGGAGCATTCTTCAACATAATAAAGGCCGTATATGAGAGACCTACAGCCAACATTATACTCAATGAACAAAAACATAGAGCTTTCCCTCTAAGATTCAGAAAAAGACAAGGACACCTGCATTTACCACTCCTATTCAACATAGTATTGGAAGTCCTACCCCAGCAATCAAACAAGAAAAATAAGTAACAGGCATTCAAATTGGAAAGGAGGAAGCAGAACTGCCATTGTTTGTAGATGATATGATAGTGTAAATAGATAATTCTACAGACTCCACCAAAAAACTACTAGACCTAATAAAAGAATTTGGCAAAACAACAGGATACAAAGTCAATATTCAGAACTCAAAGGCATTTTTGTATACCAACAATGAAATATCAGAAACAGATTCCAGAAAAAAATCCCATTTGATATAGCAACAAGAAAAATAAAGTACATAGGAATAAACCTAACCACAAAGGTAAAACATCTGTACTCAGAAAACTATACAACACTGAAGAAAGAAATTACGGGAGATACAAACAAATGGAAACTTCTTCCATGCTAATGGATTGGAAGAATTAATATCATCAAAATGTTCATACTACCCAAAGCAGTTATAGATTCAAGGCCATCTTTATAAAAGTACCAATGACATATTTCACAGATATAGAGCAAACATTATAGAAATTTATATGGAACAAGAAACAACACCAAATAGCTGCAGCAATTTTGAAAAAGAAGAGCAAAGTAGGAGGGATCACAATACCTGATAAACTATATTACAAGGGCACTGTAATCAAAACAGCCTGGTACTGGCATAAGAACAGACACATAGACCAATGGAATAGAACAGAGTGCCCAGAAATAAACCCAAGACTCTATGGTCAATTAATATTTGACAGAGGGGGAAGCATAAAATGGAGTAAAAATAGCCTCTTCAACAAATGGTATTGGGTGATCTGGACAGCTACATGCAAAAAAAAGAAACTTGATCACCAACTTACACCTTACACAAAAGTGAATTCAAGGTGGATTAAAGGCTTAATTATAAGTCATGACATTGTCAAAGTCCTAGAGGAAAATATCAGCAGGAAAATCTCAGACATTCCACCCAGCAACATCTTCACTGAAATGTCCCCTAAAGCAAGGGACATAAATGTCCCCTAAAGCAAGGGACATAAAGAATAAACAAATAGGACCTCGTCAAATTAAAAAACTTCTGCACGGCTAAAGAAAACAGCATTAAAATGAAACAAGAACCAATTATATGGAAAAACATATTTGCCAATGATACCTCAGACAAGGATTGATCTCCAAAATATATAAAGAACTCACACGAATCCACTCCAGGAAGACAAAAAAAACAATTAAAAAATGGGCAGAAGACTTGAACAGACACTTCTCCAAGGAGGACATACGGAGGGCCCAGAGGTATAGGAAAAGAGGCTCAGCATCACTAGCCATCAGAGAGATGCAAATTAAAACCATGATGAGATACCACTTCACACTGGTCAGGATGGCCATCATAAACGAATCAACAAACGAGTGTTGGAGAGGATGCGGAGAAAAGGGAACCCTAGTGCACTGTTGGTGGGAATGCAGACTGGTGAAGCTGCTGTAGAAAGCAGTATGGAATTTCCTCAGAAAACTAAAAATGGAACTGCCTTTTGACCCAGCAATTCCACTGCTGGTATTATACCCTAAGAGCCCTGAAACACCAATCCAAAAGAACCTATGCACCCCAATGTTCAGAGCAGCACAATTTACAATAGCCAAGTGCTGGAAGCAACCTAAGTGCCTATCAGTAAACGAGTGGATCAAAAAACTATGGTACATTTATACAATGGAATACTATACACCAGAGAGAAAGAAGGAGCTCCTACCCTTTGGGCCAACATGGATGGAACTGGAGAGCATTATGCTAAGTGAAATAAGCCAGGTGGTGAGGAAAAAATACCATATGATCTCACCTTTAACTGAAACATAATAAACAAAGAAAAAAGCAAACAAAATATAACCAGAGACATTGAAATTAAGAGCAATCTAACAGTAACCAGAGGGGAGACAGGAGGGGGCAATGGAGGGTAGCGTTTGCAGGAACTACTGTAAAGGACACATGGGCAAAACCAAGGGGGAGCGTGGAAGCATGGGAGGGAGGTGGGTTTGTCTTGGATGGGGTGGAGTGTTTGGAGGAAAATGCAGACAACTGTAAATGAACATTAATTAAATAATTTTTAAAAACAATATAAAAATAGAATTTTCCTTCTAGTTCTGTCAGAATAACTAGTTTGTGCACATGTTTTCTTCTTAAGTAATTATAAAATAATTAACTATATGGAGAAACTTTTGACAACAAGTTCATTCTATTCTGGTTGAATGTTTATTTCTTCCTTCTGCTCCAACCCGTTGATTTGAGTCCCTGATTCCTTCCCATTGCTGTTGCTTCCCTGTACATTTTCCTTTATTTCACTTTTAATAGCCTTCACTTTTTCCTGTATTTGGCGACCATATGCAATCATTTCTGTGAGCATCCTGATTACCAGGGTTTTGAACAGGGCCTCTGATAGGTTGGCTACCTCTTCATCACTTAGTTGTATTTTTTCTGGAGCTTTGATCTGTTCTTTCATTTGAGCCATATTCTTCTGTCTCAGGGCACATGTTATGTATCAGACAGCTTTCAGTCATTTCCCCTGCTAACCACCAGCATATGGAGCCCTTCTGGTGTGGGGGGGTGTTGTGTAAATTCTAGAACCCTGTGGGTCTCTCCAATGAACTCTCCTGTGATGCTGGGAGTTCCTCCTTCTTCTTCAACCACCACAGTTTTTTTCAGTCAGAGGTTTTGAGGATTTATTTTCCTGCACAGGAACCCTGCATCTGTCTCACTCCCCTGTTCATCCCAGTTTATCCGCATGCAAATGTGGGATCATCCTCTTTGTCAGCCACCACCTTGCCCACCCTGGTCTCCCAGCTGCTGCTTTGCTGTGAGTCCTCTACACCCTGGCTTCCCATCTCTGGCCCTCCTACCAATTAGGATGAATTTTTTTTAACTCCTTGGTTGCCGGACTTTCATACAGTTTGATTTTCTGGCAGTTCTGGTTATTTTTTGTTTTTAAATTTGTTGTCCTTCTTTTGGTTGTGTGAGGAGGCACAGTGTATGTACCTCTGCCTCCATCTTGTCCAGAAGTCTGTTTTCTTTATATATATATATATATGAAGAAAGAAAAAAATATATATATATTTCTTTATATATATATATATATATGAAGAAAGAAAAAGAAAATCTTAGAATTCCCAAAGAAAGAGCCCAGAGACATGACTTTTCACTGGGGGAATTTTTGTTTACTCTTTACACAAGCAAACACAGCAGAGTTAATGGTTAGAGAAGAACATTCTAGATAAGTTGAAGATTTCAATTTTGGAAAATATCACTACCATTTCATCTTTTGCATTTCAAAATGCAAAAAAAGTTGAAAATTGAAGAATGACACTGAAGTTTACTCTCAGGATTAAATTCCTAACATTAATCTGAGAACTAAAAAACCATACTAGGTTAAAGTGGCGTCCTCAAGTCTGAAAACTGTCTGGAGACATTAAGAAAAGAGGCAAAGAGAGAAAGGGAAGGGACTAGTTAAAGAGCATGTATGAATGACCCATGGACATGGACAACAGTGTAGGATTGACTGTAGGAGTGTGGGGTGGGATGGGCAGAAGAGGGCAAAGGGGAACAATTGGGACAACTGTAATAGAATAAAAATAAAAATCTTTTTAAAAAGAGTACTCATTCCATCAGATATAGGTGGGAGCCAGGCCAAAAATATTTTTTGTTTTCCTTCCTGTGTACCAATCTAGTAAAATCAATCATATCTCCTAAGATTAAGTAAAATAATGAAAGCTGAAGTAAATGAAAAAAGTTTTCTTGAAAAGTTCATTTAAGGGAGGTCACTCTTCCTAAACGAAAAAGCAAAATAAATAAATGAAAAAAAATCTGTCCTTACTTTGTATTTCAACAACAAGAACTAAGTAAATCTCTTTTGCTAATAGTAGAGGAAGAACCAAAATTATGCTGGTAGTGGAGATGATTAAGTCAGAGAAGGAAAAACCATGTCATCTGACTTGCCTTATGGTTCATCTCTTGCTCATTAGCACATGCTATTGAGAGACTCTTCATATCAGATTCAGTTTCTCAAATTGCCTTGCAAATGGAGAGAAGTCAGATGTTAGTAATATATAAGAAAGCACTTTGATCTTCTTAGGACTGACCCATGATTCACAAATGGAGGCTCTTTATTCTTCTACTTATCAACTTTATGTTGAGTGTAACAGATAGTCTGACTGTCATCATGCTCTCATTGGTTGATTCTTACCTTAAAACTTCCATCTGTTTTTTTTTTTCTCAGAAATTTCTCATTCATAGAAGTCAGACTCCCAAGTGTTTGTTCCCAGATTCCTTTATATCAGGTCAACTGGTGATAATACCATTACTTACAATGCTTGTGCTACTCAAATATTTTTATACTTTTTGGAGCAACAGAATTTTTTTCTCCTGGCTGGGATTTTGTATGATTACTTTGTGGCCACATGCATGACAACCCTTGTATTTGAGGTCATCATGAACTACAAGGTCTGTACGCTCGTCCTCCACTGTTGATTGGCTGATTTTCCTCCACTCTCTAAAATTTAGGTAGAATTCTATTACTCCAATCTGATTGATCATTTTGACAGTGATGCATCTCCACTCCTGAAGATTTCATGATCAGATACATGGTTCATATAGAAAATGATCACTACTTGTGATGCATTACCATTACATGACACTCATTTGTGTGGTGCTCTCTCGTTTTTATTGAATTTATTGGGGTGACATTGATTAATGAAATTATATAGTTTTCAGGGTTATAATTTAACAATATATCATCTATATATTGTATTGTGTTCACCACCCCTAGCTAAGTCCCCTTCCATCACTATCTTTCCTATACCCTATTCTACCTTCCCCCAACCCCTTTCCCTCTGGTAACCACCATGTATTGTCTTTGTCTGTGAGGGTTTTTTTTTTAATTCTTTCATTTTTTTCACCCAACCTTCCTAACCCATCCCCTCTGATGGCTGTCAGTCTGTTCTCAGTGTCTATAAATCTGTTTCTGTATTGTTTGTTAGTTTATTTTGTTCTTTATATATTTTTATTTTGTTCTTAAGATTCCACATAAAAGTGAACTCATATGATATTTGTATTTCTTATTTTTTTATTGTTGTTCAAGTGCAGTTGTCTCCATTTTCCACCCACCACTCCCACTCCCACACAACCCATCCCCACCTTCAAACCTACCTCCTTTGGTTTTGTCCATTTGTCCTTTATACATGGCCTTTATTTTGGAAAATGGCTATTTTTATTCTATTTTATGTCCCTGCCTCTTTGTCAAAAATTAATTGACCATAGAGACTTGGGTTTATTTTTGGGCTCTATATTCTGTTCCATTGTTCTATGTGTCTATTCCTTTGTCAGTACCAGGTTATTTTGATTACAGTGGCCTTGTAATACAGTTTCATATCAGATATTTTGATCCCTCCTACTTAGTTATTCTTTATCATAATTGCTGCATCTATTTGGGGTTGTTTATGGTTTTATATAAATTTTTAAATTGTTCTATATCTGTGAAATATGTGCCACTGGTACTTTAATAGGGATGGCCTTGAATCTATGAACTACTTTGGGTAGTATGGACATTTTGATGATGTCAATTCTTCCAATTCATGAACACTATCACCACTTCTATTCAACATAGTATTGGAAATCCTAGCCACAGCATCAGACAAGAAAAAAGTAGAAGTCATCCAAATTGGAAAGAAGGAATTAAAACTGTCATTGTTTGCAGATGTCATGATAGTGTACACAGAAAATTCTATAGACTCCACCAAAAAACTATTCAACCTCATAAATGAATTCGGCAGAACAGCGGGATACAAAATCAATATTCAGAAATCAAAGAAATTGTTGTACACCAACAATGAAATGTCAGAAACAGAATTCAGGTTAAAAATCCCATTTGATATAGCAACAAGAAAAATAAAGTACTTTAAGGAATAAACCTAACCAAGGATGTAAAAGATCTGTACTCAGAAAACTACACAACATTAAAGAAAGAAATTAAGGTAAACATAAACAAATGGAAGAAAAAGATACTTTTATCATTTATTTGTTATGCATATTTTTGCTGCATTCTAGTATGATAGATATTGGAGTGTAGCCTAGGTTCTAATTGTTTTCAAAATATTAGCAGTTCATTTGTGCATGGATATATGGGAGTGCCTTCACCTATAAGTAAATTTCTTCTCAAAAAGCAGAAGCAAGGAAAAGTACTATTTTACTTTATCCAGGCTTTGAGAGTAGTGAGATAGATTTTTAACCAGGAACTCATTATAACTGTTCTAGCTTACTGCTCTTTGATATTTTGTTAAGTAATATAGTAATCAGAGCTGCCTGTCCCTTTCATTCCTAGATATTGGGAGTTGCTCTCCACAACACAGAACCCTCACTCTGTTTAGGATGTTATACAAGATTGTGATATTCTCAAAGCATGCCCAGGAACTTCCTCCACCCAATTTCCCAGTACCTCTGTCCAGGAGTCTTCTTAGGTAAATTGTTTGGCAGAGTTATATGTTCATGTCATTGGAAAGTTTACCCCTTAGTTTACATTTTCAACTGGATGTCCTAGGAGTACATTTCAAGAGGAACAGTAGAAGTGCAAGAGATTTTAGATCAATTATTACTTTGACCTGAGCCATTTCACTCTCAAGTCTCAGCAATTATAACAGTTAAAATTTGCTTTTAAATTAAAACAATCCTCTTATTTCCTCTAGAAAAACAATCTACTTTCAAATTTTAATTGTTATAATTTCATGGTTATGCAATTGGTTAAAAAAAGCATGGAAGTAGAGAAGATCAGAGAGAAAGAGGGATAGATAAATATGGAGTAGGAGGACTAGAAAAAGGTAGATAAGATTTCAACCAGATGATATATAATTCTTTCAGAATGTCTGGAGCAGCCTGATTCTTGTTAAAGTGTAAAATTATAACATCATTTGTTTTCATTATGAAAATGTACTTTGCAGTATATGTATTCATTTTATCTCTGAGGAAACTCAACCCTATGCTATCATCTCAGGTAACTTTTCTCAGACCAAGTAGACAACAACATAAGACTTCCATTGCCAGGGCCACAAACTTAGCTTTATTTTTATCACCATTTTCATCATCTTTATCATTGTCATCATATTTCTAAAACACTCAAGTGCATGTATAGAACTGAATTAAATTACTTGTTGACATATGAAGTCACTATGTCTGCTTATTCATTTTCTGACTTAATTATGTTGGAAAAAAGAAAGAAAATATTGTTTCTGATAGTACTGTATTGTGTTAATTGGTGATCAATTTCTTTACAACTTGGTTTTTATATTGCACTGATAGCAAATGATAATGTAACATTTGTTATAATAACATATCAAACATATAGATGATAGTTGATAAACTCATTTTAATGATTCTGTCTCAACCACAGAATCCATATACAAGTTAAAAATCACCAGGAACTAGAGTATGAGGAAATAGAGAGATGTTGCTTAAGAAGTACAAAATTCTAGTCATAAGATGAATGAATAAGAATGGGGACCTAATATACAGTGGGATAACTTCTACCATACTGTATTATATATGTAAAAGTCACTAAGAGAGTAGATCTTATATGTCCTCACCATACAAATTTGTAATTTTCTAATGTGTGCTAGATTTGTGTTACCCTCCTGGGTAAAATAGTTACTTTAGTAGTAATATAATTTATTTCCACTGTGCCCTACAGAGACATACTTTTCAACAGGGGAACCAAAGGTGTCTGAAGTAACATAAATACATTACATGGATTAAAGCATTCCTAATGTTAAAATCTTCAACACTGTCCTATTTAATGGGATAAACTGAACAAGAACTTGCAAAACAAATCTCACCTCTCCTACCTTGTTCTTTGGCAAAGCCACTTGTAGAAGCCATGATCTGCAATTTCTGAGACCATGCTTTTTGTTATATTCAAACTATCTGCATTGAACTGTACGTTACCAACTCATCACACATGATTTTTCCTAGTTGTTTTCTAAGTGCAGGGGAAATCAGAATACCATTTCCCAGTGTCCTCTTCCATGTGTGGCTAAAATTTACAGTTTGTCAGTGAGAAGGCTTTGTGCAAAATTTGGAAGTTAGAACAGAAGCAGAGGCTTTTATTCTCCAGAAGTGTTTGTGGTCTGACTGGTGAGCAGATGGGAGGTCCATAGTGGTTTTTCAGTATGTGAGAACTACCTACTTGACTGCTGAGACTATTGATAGATGCTTTCACAGAAATTTCTGAGAGACACGGCCATTTCCCATAAGGTTTCCTGAACCAGTCTCCACAGGCCTTCAACATGAGATCTTTGATACTAGTTCCCTCAACTATCTAGCAGGTGTTCAAACATGGTTCCCCTAGCTCTTTATAAGCACAATGAGTTTTGAAATCTGTTGCATTAAAAATATCATAGAAGTCAATTTGGAACTGATATGGGCTTCTAAAATGAGCAAGGAAATGGTCACTGGAATTCTTCCACACATATCCTTCTTTCTCTCCTCTAGAGACTTTCCTAAAGCTCAACTGCCTTGGAGAACAGGAACTGAGGAGTAGAGTCACCTTGACAAGAAGACACAATCTATTTCCTTTTGGTAGACAGCCTATTTCAAAGGGCATTGTGGGGTGATAGGGGCTTCCAGTGATTGGCATCTCAGAATATTGTATATACTGACTTTTCTCACTGGTCAAAGTAAATAGTTCACTCTTGGAGAGAGATTCTCTCTATTTCATCACAATAGTAATTATTACATGTTACAATAATTGTTGGATTTTGAGTCTGTCTCTCACAGTTTTAGCAGAAAAAAACACTTAAGAACACATGCAATGCTTAGCAACTAGCACACACATGTTAAAATAATTAACTACATATATCCAGCAAGACTTATTTTTGAAAGTATTCAGTACATTAAAGTATCATTTATAGGAACAGATATTTCAAGTCAAAATGGAATTTAATATTCTGGATTGAAGAAGGCAGCTTACCACTGCTTTCTTCAATGAGTAAAAAGATCTCTTCAGGAAGAACAGAGAGAAGGACACATATCAGGAAGACTCAGTAAACCTAGTATGATATAAATCATTGAGGGGAGAAATGCATAGCTATGAACTATAAACTGAAAATTGTTTTCAATTTCCTCCTTCATGTTTCAACAACATATTACTTACATCCTAATTTTGTCTCTTTGTTTTCAAAATGGCAAAACCTTCGAAGTACATCCTTGAGAGCTTCTTTCACCTGCTGGTTCCTTAGAGTGTAAATGAAGGGGTTTAGTAATGGAGCAACAGAGGTATTGAGCACAGCTATGCCTTTAGTTAAAGTCACTCTTTCCTTTGCTGAAGGTTTCACATACATAAAGATGCAACTCCCATAAGTAATAGAGATGACCACCATGTGTGAGGAACAGGTGGAGAAGGCCTTTGTTCGTTGTTGAACAGAAGGAAATTTTAGAATGGTTTTGATGATGTACATGTAGGAGAGGGCCACTAACAACAAAGTGATGACAAGTGTCACCACAGCTAAGACAAAGGCCATCAATTCTATAACCTGTGTATCTGTGCAAGAGATCTGCAGTATAGGAGAAGAGTCACAGAGGAAGTGATCAATAGTTTTGGAATCACAGAAATCGAGCTTGAGTCCCAAGATCAAAGGGGGAAATATGATTAGGAATCCAGTTACCCAAGAGCTGACCACGAGCTGAGAGCACACTTTGCTGTTCATGATGGTGGAGTAATGCAGGGGTCTGCAGATGGCAGCATAACGGTCATAGGACATGGCAGCCAGAAGGTAAAATTCTGTACCTCCTAATAAAAGAAAAAAGAACAATTGAGTTGCACAGCAACTGTAGGAAATTGTTTTGTCTCCAGTCAAAATGCTTATTAAGTATCGTGGAATGCAGACAGTTGTGAACGAAACCTCTAAGAAGGAGAAATTTCGGAGGAAGAAATACATTGGAGTCTTGAGATGGGGATCCAGCATGGTGAGGAGGATGATAATTAAGTTCCCCATCAGGCTCAAGACGTAGTTGAAAAACAGAAACAGGAAAACCACAATTTGCAACACAGGGTCATCTGTCAGTCCAAGCAAAATGAACTCTATTTCCGTTGACTTGTTCATTTCTTTTTTTTTTTTTTTTTGTATCAAAGCTAGAGAAAACAAAAATTAAAGCACATCTAAGCAAATAGTTTTCTTTATTTTCAGCCATAAAATGTTTCACATTCAGAAACTTATCAATGTGCAAATATTTTCACAAATCTATTTTGAGTTAATCCGAATGAACATGTCCTCTAATGTCAGACATTTTTATAAAAATACCACATATTTATTTCTTCCTTGACACAATTTCTTACTATACGGGGCCTACTGTCATTCAAAATTTACCTGTACAATTTAGTATTGATCTATAGCCCATCTTTCAAAGGCTTTACCCTAAAAGACTATTTAAGCAGTTTCCATTTTTTATTTTCTGAATTTAGCAAATGTTTCAAGTAATTTTTTTAATTTTTTATTTTATTTTTGTTCAATTACAGTTATTTGCATCCTCTCCCCTCCCCTCCTCCCTTCCCCTCCAGCCCCCCTCCCCCCCAGCCTCCCTCCTCCCCCTTAGTTCTGTCCATGTGTCCTTTACAGTGGTTCCTGAAAATCCCTCTCCCCATTGTCCCCTCCCCCCTCTCCCCTGTCTATTATTAGACTGTTCTTAAACATAAACATAATCAAGTAATTGTATTACATTTATTCATCACCAAGTTCCATTTTATATATCCTTTCTTACATTTTTTGTATTATTTTCCTTAAATGTTTAAAATTCCATCTACTTGCCTATTCACATACTTTACCAGTGACCTTGAGATTCAACACTTAGAAAATTTCCGCTGAATCATTAACAATGACTCAAATCTGGATGGATTGGAAAAGAAAACAAACAGAAAAACTGAAATTGGTCATCCTATATTATAATCCATTTTTACTTTATTTAATTTGTAATAGTTTCATATTACCTTCTTTATGGTTGTGCAGATTACATTAAAAATACATTAAAAAGCTCTATCTTTTCATTTGAGTATCAAATGATTTTAAGCACAGTCACAGTTTTTGTCACTGACTAGTGTTATAGAAATACTTCATAGTTGTTCATTGTAATTGTTTTTTATTAATTATATTCTTTGTAGTAGAGCAAGACTCTGTCTTAGCCAAATTTTCAAAATTGACAGATGATTTTCTTTAAGGGCTTCCATTTTTCCCATGTTTTAAAATATAAGCTGTAACAGAAAAATCAAACACCAGGTAAGATTTTTTTTCTTAATAACTGAGTTATTCAAACATATTCCCTGCTTTTCCTGATAATTTGAAATTATTTTACTCACATGTATTCTTTTTAAAGCTACTAAATCCTTAGAATATTTGTGTTAAACACCTGAGTACTTCCACCAAATTTCATTTGCCTATTGTTCATGATTGTCCTTGCAGTCCAGCATAAATATTTTTATTTGATTGTTCCTTAACTTTTTCCATTAATCACTTTCCTTTCATTAAAATATAAATATACATTTTTTGCCCTGGCTGGTATAGCTCAGTGGATTGAGCGCGGGCTGTGAACCAAATAGTTGCTGGTTCGATTCCCAGTCAGGGCACATGCCTGGGTTGCAGGCCAGGTCCCCAGTAAGGAGTCCATGAAAGGCAACCACACATTGATGTTTCTCTCCCTCTCTTTCTCCCTCCTTTCTCCTCTCTAAAAATAAATAAAATCTTTAAAATATATATATATAAATATACATTTTTATCCATTGTCCGTAGAATATTATGATAAAGTCCATATTATAGACTAAATATAATGATTAAAGACATTATTTTATTTCATCATCATTATATTCTGAGTTTTGTTAATCACTAATTGTTCTTAACCTTGAACTGGTGTAAATATTTTATTAGATTTTCTCAAAATTTGCAAAATACCTTCTACCTAATTTTCCTTTATGATATATCTAATGCTGTTATGTTCATAGAATGATAAAGAAAATGAATTAGTGATTTTACATGTGAAATATATGTTAATATATTTACATATGTTCATAACAAAATTATATAGGAGTTTTTAATTCTCCATCAAAAGCAATAGATCCATAAGACAATTTAAAGACACATTTAGTTTTCTTGTACTTCCAAAGTATTTCTCTAATGTCTATTCAAAAAGAGACATGTTAAACTTAAAACCTGACTTACCTTACACAGGGCATATTGAGATTTCTTGTTTTGTTATGGTGTATAGTAGAATATATGAACTAACTAAATTAAAAGTGATGACAGTCATTTCAAGATTTTATTCAATTATTAAAATAATTTTTACAAAACCAATGTCTTCTTCAAAAGTAGTCAAATAAAAGGTAGAGTATATTTTATCTATTTTTCAAAATGTGCCCTATTTTTCACTGAAATTCACATTCATAATACATCCCAGTATTCAAATACTAAAGAGCACTGATGTATCTACATCATCCTCTCCAGTTTGGTTTAATGTTCACTAAGTTTTCCTTAACCTTTAGCTGGAAGTGTTATATCACAAATGATTAAAAGCTAGGAAGAAATACCATGCTTAAGTAGAGAAATTTAACATATCCCATGATTCTAACTAAATTTTATCTTTTGGCTCAGTAAAGACACAAGGGAACATATCAAAGTCAGAAAACAAGGAAAGGAAAAATATTCCCCTAGAGACTGGTATTCAGAATACCATTTATAGACCAATAAAAAAATTCCACTCAGTTATTTTCATTTTTTAATCTTGAAAATATGAAATGAAAGCATGAAATATGAAGTGAAAAATTATTTCATAGTCTTAGGACAATATGGGAAAACCTCCTGGCATATTTACTAGTGTTTCCACTAAGAAATTTTCTTTTGCTATTAATAAATAACAAAAAGTAATAATAATAAATAATAATAATAATAGGCCTATAGTGGAATTTGGAGGGAGTTGTTTTTAAATTAAATTTATTTTGGTGACATTGGCTAATAGGATCCTATAGGTTTCACATGCACATTTTATGATAAATGATCCATTTGTTACATTCTGTGCCCACCACCCAAAGTCACATCACCTTCAGTCACCACATATCGTCACTCTTTGAATGTGTATACCCAGATGCTGGAGCATCATTTGTTGATGAGCACATGTTTGTAATTTGATGAAGTCCGGTTTATCAATTACTTTCTTTGGGGACTGTGCTTCTGACCATGTTCACAACCAAGATTCTTCTCTCCAATTTCTGCAACCACACACCAGTTATGACCCCAGTGTGTCTCAGACCCACGGGCCCCAAACACACCCACCATCACCGTCCTTCCTTCTTCTACCTGGAAAGTTACCCTCAGCCTCCAAGTCCCAGGCCATCCTATAGTCGATTTTAATGTTGCAAATAAATTCAATCTTAAAATAAGGATTTTAACTCTATATTACTAAAATATGTTTGAGGGTTTTTTTTTTTTTTAATTTTAAGAGAGTGGAGGGTTTTGTTTTGTTTTGCTTCGTTTGAAATATTTTGGTGGGGGGACCTATGGTGGCACATTTAATTTATGACATGAGGAACTATTCAAGAGAATTCAAATATCTAAATATTTGAAGATTCTGTTCCAAATAAGTAAAATGGATTGGTTACACATACCTATAAATTACTATGAAATAAATTCCCAGATAACTTTGTCATAATACAAAAAATCAACAAAAAGAAATAAAAATATTTTTCCAACACCATTTATTGAATAAGCTATCTTTAACCCATTGTATGTGCTTGCCTCCTCTGTCAAATATTAATTGATTAAAAAAGCATGGGTTTACTTCTGGGCTCTCTATTCTATTACATTAATATATGTGTCTGTTTTTATGCCATTATGATGCTGTTTTGATTACTATGACCTTAGAGTATAGCTTGATATTAGATAGATAGCATTATTTCTCCAACTTTGTTCTTTCTAAGATCACTATCGCTATTTGGGGTCTTTGTGGTTCTATATACATTTTTGAAATATTTGTTCTAATTCTGTGAAATATGTCATTGGTATCTTGATAGAACTTCCAATAAGTCTATACTTGCTTTGGGTAGTATAGACATTTTAATGGTGATCGTTCTTCCTAACTGTGAACATGGTATATGCTTCCACTCATTTGTATCTTCTTGAATTCCTTTCTTCAGTGTCTCATAATTTTCTAAGTACAGGTCTTTTCCATTCTGGTTAAGTTTACTCCAAGGTATTTTTTATTTGTTGTTGTCGTTCAATCACAGTTGTCCCACTTTTTCCCTGTTGCTCTTCACTGCACCACCCAAAACCCCCTTCACTCCCACAGCCAATCCTTACCCTGTCCTCCATGCCCATGGCTCTTTATACATGTTCCTTGACTTCCCTCTCCCCTTCTTTTCCCAATAATATCAATACCCCTCCCCTCTGGTCACTGCCAGTTTGTTCTTTATTTCCATGTCTCTGATTATATTATGCTTACTTGTTTGTTTTCTTCACTAGATTACACTTATAGGTGAGATCATATTGTATATATCTTTCACTGCCTTGCTTATTTCACTTAGCATAATGCTCTCCGGTTCCATCCATGCTATTGTGAAGGGTAGGAGCTCCTTCTTTCTTTCTGCTGGGTAGTATTCCATTGTGTAAATGTACCACAGTTTTTGATCCACTCATCTATTGATGGACATTTAGGTTACTTCCAGCACGTGGCTATTGTAAATTGTGCTGCTATGAATGCTGGAGTTCATAGGTTCTTTGGTACTAGTGATTCGATATTCTTAGGGTATAGTTCCAGCAACAGAATTGCCATGTCGAGAGGAAGTTCCATTTTCACTTTTCTGAGGAAATTCCATACCGCTTTCCACAGAGGCTATACTAGCCTGCATTCCAACCCACAGTGCACTAGGGTTCCCTTTTCTCCACAACCTCACCAGCAGTTATTGTTTGTTGATTTCTTCATGATGGCAATTCTGACAAGTATGAAGTGGAACTTCATTGTGGTTTTAATTTACATCTCTCTTATGGCTAGTGATGCTGAGCATCTTTTCATATGTCTCTAGGCCCTCTGTATGTTGTCCTTGGAGAAGTGTCTGTTCAAGTCTTTTGCCCATTTTTTAATTGGGTTGTTTGTCTTCATAGAGTGGAGTCGTGTGAGTTCTTTATATACTTTGGTAATCAGACTCTTATCCGAGGTATCATTTGAAAATATATTTTCCCATAAAGTTGGTTTCTTTTTTATTTGGATGATGTTTTCTTTAGCTGTGCAGGAACTTTTTATTTTGATGAAGTCCCATTTATTTATTCTTTCCTTTATGTCCCTTGCTCTAGGGGACATATCAGTGACAATATTGCTGTGTGGAATATCTGAGATTTCCCTGACTATGTTCTCCTGCAGGATTTTTATGGTGTCACAACTTATATTTGTCTTTTATCCATCTTGAGTTTATTTTAGTGTATGGTATAAGTCATTGGTTTAGTTTCATCTTTTTCATGTACCTGTCCAGATCTCCAAATGCCATTTATTGAAGAAGCTATTTTTACTCCATTTTATATTCCTGCCCCTTAGGTCTAATATTAATTGACCATAGAGATATGGTTTTAGTTCTGGGGTCTCTATTTGGTTCCATTGATCCATGTGTCTGTTCCTATGCCAGTACAAACTGTTTTGAATACCATGGCCTTGTAATATAGTTTGATGTCAGGTATTGTAATCCCTCCTACTTTGTTCCTCCTTCTCAAAATTGCTGAGGCTATTCAGGGTCATTTATGGTTCCATATTTATTTTTGAAATATTTGTTCTAGATCTGTGAATTATGTCATTGTATTTTAATAGGCATTGCTTTGAATCTATACATTGCTTTGGGTAGTATGGACATTTTAATAATGTTAATTCTTCCAATCCATAATCATGGTACATGCTTCCATTTATTTTTCCTTCCTTAATATCTTTCTTCAGTGTTCTGTGTATTTTCTGAGTACAGGTCTTTTACCTCCTTACTTAAGTTTATTCCTAAGAATAAGTTTACTATTCTTGTTGCTATAGTAAGTAGGATTTTTTTCCTAATTTCTGTTTCTGACATCAAATGTTAGTGAACAAAAATGCCTTTGATTTCTGAATATTGACTTTGTATCCCATTATTTTGCCAAATTCACTTATTTGGTCAATCAGTTTTTTGTGTGTATGTATGTGTGTGGAGTCTATAGACTTTTAGGTACACTGTCATGCCTTCTGCAAATATCAACAATTTTACTTCCTCCTTTCCCAATTTGGGTGCCTTTTATTTCTTTTTCTTGTCTGGTTGCTGTGGTGAACTTCCAATAGTATATTGAATAGAAATGGTGAAAGCAGACACCCTTGCCTTGTTCCTGATATTAGGGCAAGATCTTTTAGTTTTTGCCCATTGCGTATGATGTTGGTTGTAGATTTCTTGTATATGACCTTTATTATGTTGAGGAATGCTCCCTGTACTCCCACTTTGCTGAGTATTTTTATCAGAAATTGGTGCTGTTCTTTATCAAATGCTTTTTCGGTATCTATTGATGTGATCACGTGGTTTTTGTCTTTCATTTTGATTATGTGATGTAGTACATATGTTGATTTATGCATATGGTACCTTTTTTACATCCCTGGGATGAATCCCACTTGATTATGGTGTATGATATATTTTAATGTATTGCCGAAACCAGATTGCCAATATTTTGTTAAGGATTTTAGCATCTGTGTTCATGGGAGATATTGGCCTGTAGTTTCTTTTCTTTTGTGTCTTTACCTGGTTTTGGAATTAGAAAGTGCTGGCCTCATAAAAAGAGTTTGGCAATCTTCCCTCTTCTTGCATTTTTTGGAAGAATTTGAGAAGGATAGGAGTTAGCTGTTCCCCAATTATTTGGTAAAATTCACTGTGAATCTGTCCCATCCAGGGTTTTTCTATGTTGGTAGTTTTTTAATTACTGCTTCAATTTTGCTAGTTTTTATTGTGTCTGCCTGCTTCTTCTTGACTCAGTTTTGTAGGATTATATGTTTCTAGAAAGTTTTGAAGCAATTGTTTTCTTAACTTCCCTTTATAGCATTTCATTATTGTCATATAAAAATGCAATTGATTTCTGGATATTCATTTTGTATCATGCTACTTTGCTGACTTCATTTATCAGTTCTAGTAGTTTCTTGGTGGAATCTTTGGGGTTCTCTTTGTATAGTACGATGTCTTCTGCAAATAATGAAAGTTTTACTTTTTTCTTTCTAATTTGGATACCTTTTATTTCTTTTTCTTATCTGCTTGCTCTGTCTAAGACTTCCAGTACTATGGTGAATAAGGGAGTTGGAAGTAGACATCCCTGTCTTGTTCCTGATCTTAATGGGAACACTTATAGTTTTAGCCCATTGAGTATGATGCTCGCTGTAGGTTTGTCATATATGTCTTTATTATGTTTATGTATGTTCCCTCTATTCTCACTTTCCTGAGAGTTTTTATCATAAATGGGTGCTAGATTTAATCAAATTCTGCATCTATTGATATGATTATGAAGTTTTTATTCTTCATTTAGTTTATGTGATATATGACATTTATTGATGTGAATGTTACACCAACCTTGCATCCCAAAATAAATCCCTCTTGATTATGGTGTATCATTTCTTTGGACCACTTACTCATGCACCACACAAGAATAAATTCAAAATGGATTAAAGACAGACATTAGACTCAAAATCATGAAAATCCTAGAAGAAAACATAGGCATTAAAATCTCAAACATTGTTCATAGCAATATTTTTTTCTGATATATCTCCTCAGCAAAGGAAACAAAAGAAAAATAAACAAATAAGACTTCATCAAACTAAAAAGTTTTTTCACAGCAAAGGAAATCATGAACAATGGAGAGGTCCAAAAGATGGCAGTGAGATAGTGGGAAGCTGAACCCACGTGCTCATGCATCCAACTGGAACACCTAGCAGACCTTCTGAAGAACAGAGTGAACAGTCAAAGGAATCCCAGGTTATATGAAGTCTGGGAGCCAAAGATTGTAGAGGGCCTTAAAAAACAGATGGTAAGGAATTGTGTAGGGACAGTAAGGTCCCTGGGTACTGTGTGGAGACCAAGACTGCTGCAGTCCCGGCTTGGCACCTGGTGTGGGGCGGGGGTGGGGAGTTGTGGGGGCAGCTGCTGCAGGAGCTTTGGAGGAGAGCTGCATCAGCAATTGTAACTTTTCAGCTCTCTCCCCTCCCAGCTCATGGAAGGCAGTCTGAACCAGGAGAGACCTGGACACTTGAAGTCGCTGAGGGGAATAAAGATGCAATGGGAGATGCACAGAGGTGGTTTTCCCCTGCTTGGATGGTGGTCACCTGGCTGGGACAGTACCAGAGAAATTGGGGCACAGGGTGACACCTGGAGATGTGAGAAGAGTTGAGTCATGAGGAACCCTAACCCAGATAGTCTTGAGACTGGTCAGAAAGTTGGGCTGTATGAAAAACAGGCACCTGTTAAGAATGGCAGATGCAAACGAGAGGAATTTATTCAAATAAAGCTCTCGGCCACTGTTTAAGGAACTCTCATTCCTGGAATGGCTAGCCAAGAGGGAGGAGGTGGGGCACAATTTGCTCCAAATCAGGGTATCACACAGACTAATCGAAGTGGGGCAACAGGGGCTCAGAAGTGTAGTAGTCCCAAGAGAGACTTAATTTAATAGGGAACTAAACTGCCCTGAAGGGACTCTGTGAGTGCACAGTGCCCAGACCAGCAAAGAGGGAGGAGGGGTACAAGTTGCTCCCACTCAGTACTCTTCACGGACTAATCAAAGGGTAGCACATCAAGGTGGATTAAGGCACCAGCCTGGTGCGTATGGACAGTTAGGGTCCTGCGGTGTTAGGAAGGCTTGGGCTAGAACCTGGACACCTGTGAATATCAGATCTCAGACTGAGACCCCAATGCAGAACCACAGGAAAAAATGGAGCCCAGTCCCTCTCTGCTTGCAACAACCAGGAAGACCAGCAGAACCCACTGGGTGGGTTTAAAGTCAGCAGGAGGTGTTGGGTTTTTTTTTTTTCTTTTTTCCTTCTAAGTGTATGACAATAAGACCTGGATCTGTGAAAGAATCAAAGACAAATCCAGAAGAAATCATAAGGCTAACACCAACAACTGAGACAAAATTCACGTTGATATCCTACAGAACTAGCATTTTATTTTGTACTTTTTTTACATTTATCTTTTGTTACTATTATTTTTACTTTTTTTATTTTTATTCCTTCTGTGTAGTTTTCTTTGAGTTGTTTGATTTCATTGTTTGACTGGTTTTCTTTGTTTGCCCTTTCATATTGCATTTTAATTTATTTTCCTTCACTTCACTTTAATTTCTTTTCCTTCGCTACACTCATATTTCCATAGCACACTACACTTGGTCTTTTAATTATTATTCTTTATTTTCAGATCATATATTTCTTTTCATATTCTCACACAGTACCCTTCCTTGGTCTTGGTCTATTGTACTATCTTCCTGAGCGTTATTACTGTTGGGGTTAACTTCATTCTCTCACACACGACAACAAGTTTCTATCTCCTACTCTCACTATATCAAGCCATCTAACCTAGCATAAATGATCCACTTTCTGGAGTCAGCTCATATTCTTTTTCCCCTCTAATAAGAGTTTTATCTCTGTTTCTCCTTTTTAAAAAAGTGGCTACTTGGATCAACTATCATAATTATTGCTCCAAAGGATTTCCTATCTGTTCTACACTTGTTGGTACTTTAAATCCCATAGAATACTCAACCGCTGTCAGAATCCACTCCTCTTTTGCCCTGCCCCAGATCACATATAAGATAAGGTGGGAGTTGTGAATACCAGTAAACCCAAAGGAAAAGAGATCCCAGGAACAAAGGAGCCACCAACAGGCAAAACCTTTGTATAACAAGAAAACTCACTCAAATGGGAAAAAGGGGACAAACCCTAAAGCATCCAGACAAGGAGATCAAAGAGATCACACCACTGGCTCCCACAGAACTCCTGCCAAATAAGTTCACCTTACAAAGACAGCTAGCAAAGCAGAGCATCAGGAATCATAGAAACAAACAAAGTCACCTAAAATGAGGTGACAAAGAAAGAACCTGCAATAAAATGAATGGAAGACTCTCCACTAAAAGAACTAAATGAAATGGAGGTATGCAAACTATCAAATAGAGAATTCAAAAGGATGGTTATAAGGATGCTCAAGGAACTCACAGACAACTACAAAGAACTAAGTGAGAACTACAACAGTATGAAAAAGGAAATAGAAAGTATAAATAAGGGAGATCAGGCTGGGGGAGCAGAGAAAAGGCCTCTGGTGTTGTCACCACAACAGACTACATTATTATTATTTTTGAATTATGCCGCATTTTCTTCTAGTACCTTTTAAGCCCAAACTGAGATGGCCTTTTTTTGTTGTTGCTGCGTAAATTATATAGACAAATGAAAATAATTGAAAATCCTACCGAAACAGTCCCCCACAGTGTTGGCGAGCTGGCCGTGTGGCATTCAGGGCTGGGACACTAACTTCTGGAAAGTGCAGCCTCTGAGAGATCATGGATACCTCCTGGCAAAATAAAATAATTTATCGGAGGAAGATGGCGGCGAGTTAGGAGGAACAGAGTTTACGTCCTCCTACCCACCGGTTGATTTTTGAGGAACGGGGCGAAAACGCAGCAGTATTCCAACACATATGATGATTGATGCCCAAGATTACAGGGGAATTTGAACATTCACACGGTGAGACATTAAAACCTGGAGCTGTGAGAGGAACAGAGTCAGCCCCAGACAGGGGTCAGTCCAAAAAATAGAGACAGTGAAACAAAATTAACTTTGATACTCCAGAGAACTCG
>PVJI01016040.1:0-39369 GCA_004026765.1 Micronycteris hirsuta
AGTTCTTGTAGGCGTAGGGTTAGGTTGTTTGTGTAAACTGTTTCTGTTTTTTTTTTATGGAGGCCTGTATGGCTATGAACTTCCCTCTCAGGACTGCCTTCGCTGTGTCCCATAAGTTTTGGGTTGTTGTCCATTCATTTTCATTTGTTTCAAGGAACTTTTTGATTTCTTCCCTAATCTCGTCCTTGACCCATTCATTGTTTAATAGCATGCTATTCAGTCTCCATGCTTTTGAGTGTTTTGGGGTTTTTTTCCTTTTGGTTTGTTTCTAATTTCAGTCCCTTGTGGTCAGAGAAAATACTTGGTATGATTTCAATTTTCTTGAATTTGTTGAGGCTTGTTTTGTGTCCTATCATATGGTCTATTTTTGAAACTGTTCCATGTGCATTAGAAAAGAATGTGTATTTAGTTTCTTTGGGGTGAAAGGCTCTGTATATATCTGTGAAGTCCATCACTTCCAGGGCATTGTTCAATGCCACGATGTCTTTGCTCATATTTTGTTTGGAGGATCTGTCCATTTTTGCCAGTGGGGTGTTGAAGTCCCCAACTATAATTGTGTTGCTATCAATGACTTCCTGAAGTCTTCCAAGATTTTCTTTATGTATTTGGGTGCTCCTATGTTGGGTGCATATATATTTACAATGCTTATGTATTCTTGGTGGATTCTTCCATTGAGTATTATGAAGTGTCCTTCTGGGTCTCTCTTTATGGCCCTTATTTCGAAGTCTGTTTTGTCTGATATGAGTATAGCTACCCCGGCTCTTTTTTCCTGCCCATTTGCTTGGAAAACTTGTTTCCAGCCATTCACTTTCAGTCTGTGAAGGTCGTTTGCCCTGAGGTGGGTATCTTTTAGGCAGCGTATGTGTGGTTTGTGCTTTCTTATCCATTCAGCTATTTTATTTCTTTTGATTGCAGCATTTAATCCATGTACATTTAAGGTTATTATTGAAAGGTACTTATTCATTGCCATTTTTTTGTACCTGTGTTCCTCACTCTCTCTCTTTCCCTTCCTTTCCTTAAATCAGTCCCTTTAGCATATCTTGCAGAGCTGGTTTGGTGGAGGTGTATTCTTTTAGACTTCTTTTGTCTGGGAAGCTCCTTATTAGGCCATCTATCTTGATTGAGAGCCTTTCTGGATAGAGTAGTCTTGGTTGCAGGCCTCTGGTTCTCATTACTTGGAATATTTCTTGCCATTCTCTTCTGGCTTGTAGTGTTTCCGTTGAGAAGTCAGCTGCTAACCTTATCGGTGCTCCCGTGTATGTTACTTCCTGTCTCTGTCTCGCTGCCTTTAAGATTCTCTCTTTGTCTTGGAATTTTGCCATTTTAATTATGATGTGTCTTTAGGTGGGCCTGTTTGGGTTCCTTTTGATTGGGACTCTCTGTGTTTCCTGGACTTGTGTGACTTTTTCTCTCATCAGATTAGGAAAATTTTCCATCCTTACTTTTTCAAACACGCTTTCTATCCCTTGCCCTTCTTCTTCTCCTGCTGGTATTCCTATTATACGAATATTATTACGTTTCATGTTGTCTTGCATTTGCCTTAATACCTCTTCATTCTTTCTGATTCTCTTTTCCTGTTCCTGCTCTTTTTGGGTGTTTTTTACTACCTTGTCTTCCAGCTCACTGATCTGATCCTCTGCTTCATCGAGCCTGCTTTTGATTCCTTCTATTGTTTTCTTTAGTTCAGATATTTTATTCTTCATTTCCGCTTGGCCCTTTTGGATAGTTTCTATTTCCTTTTCCATGCTGACATAGTTTGCAGTGAGTTCATTATAGTTTCCCTGTAGTTTCTGGAAATTCTCTGCTAGCTCATCGAGCTTCTTGAGCTTCCTGATAATCAATGCTTTGAACTCGATTTCTGATAGTTCGCTTGCCTCTGTTTCGTCTATTATTTTTTCTGGAATTTCTTCCTTTCCTTTCATTTGGGGGTTGTTTCTTTGTCTTCCCATTGTTTGTGACACTCTTCTTGCTAGCCTCTGTTTCTTAAATTAATCTGTCGAGTTCTCTGGAGTATCAAAGTTATTTTTGTCTCACTGTCTCTATTTTTTGGACTGACACCTGTCTGGGGTTGACTCTGGTCCTTTCACAGCTCCAGGTTTTAATGTCTCACCTGTAGGTAAAGAAAAGAGGGGGGTGAGTGGGAAAGAAGGAGAAAAAAAAGGAGTGAAGTAAGGGAGAAAGAATACTATAAGAAAAGGGAGGGAGGAAAGAGAAATAATGTATGAAGAAGGAAATGATGGAGGGACAAATTTAAAAGAATAAAATTTTTTTTATCTTTTATAAATTAAAAAATGACAAAAGGAAACAAAACACAAAAGTTAGTAAAAAAAGTAGAGAGATATGAAGAGAGGGGACTAAGAATACTAAAGGAAAAGGAGGAAGAAGGAATTAAAAAACGGTGAAGGACAGAGAGGAAGATGTGTTAAAAAAAGCAAAAACAAAACAAAACAAAACAAAAATTAACAAAAAACAGAACAAAAAAAGAACAAAACAAAACAAACAAACAAACAAACAAAAAAACTTCCAGGTTTCTGATTTTAAAGCTATTCGTCCAGGCTGCATCCGTCTGGGAAGATATCAGTTTTGCTTTTCTTCTTTCCTGAGGTGCACTCTTCACTGTTGTTCAGCCACCAGCCCAGTTCCTGAGTGTGCTTCTGGGCCCAAACTGTCTTGATGTGCACCTGATAGTGGCAAATCTCCCACTGCCTATTTTTTCTCTGCTGGTCTAACTAATAGGTTCTCTCCGTGCCCTTTCTGGATAGTTTGGCCCCCGCTCTGAGTCCAGAATTTGTGCGGTCTGTAGCTCTGGACTGCTGCTCCCCTCAACGGGGTGCTTCTGCCCCATTCCCACAAAGCTGCTTGGTCTTGCTAGGCTGCGTGCGCCTGCGTGCGCCTGGGCTGGATGGCTAAGGCTTTGTCCCCAGCTGTAGGTGTGAGCTCAGCGCACCTGTGAACTCTTTTATCTTTGCCCCTGGGCTGTGCGCCAGCAAGCCTCGGCCGAAAGGTCTGGTTGCGCACTCTCTCTGGTATTCTTGAGCTGTGCGCCTGTGTTCACTCACTTCTTTGTCCCTGGATTATGCGTCCAAGAGGCCCAGTTGTTCACTGTCCCTAGTATTTTTGAACTGTGTACGGATGGTCCGCGGGTCGCGGGTGCACACGGTCCCCAGTTTCCCTTGTTTGGTGTCCCAGGCCGCTCTCGGCCAGAGAGCCGCTGACTGCAAGCTGTTTCCAATACATCTGGTATGGGCTTGGCAAGGCCTCGGGCCCCAGATTCAAACAGACTCCAATTCCCCTTGATGGAAGCGCCAGCCTCCTCGGGCCAAGGGCTGACCTTGCTCTCCCTCCGTGATACAGGCTGAGTTCCCTGGGCCTCCGATCCCGGGTTGCACACCCATCATGGTGGTGCACTGACCTTGGGACTGTTGGGGGCGGGGCCTCTCCAAATAGCCACGTAACACCACTTTTTTTCCCTGTTTTTCCTCTCTGACAAATTCTTCCTATTTATGCCCGCCAGACAAAACAAGCATCTGAGTACTCACAAATCCTAATCTGGCTCCCTCCCCAAGAATCTTGCATCCGATCCAGGTGGCTGCCGAGTCTGGGACCGCAGCCCCACCCCGCTCCCTGTGCTCGTCCCAATGGGGACCCTTTCCTTCCGATGCACTCTGCTTACCATATGAATGTTCAAATTCCCCTGTAATCTTGGGCATCCATCATCATATGTGTTGGAATACTGCTGGGTTTTTGCCCCGTTCCTCAGAAAATCAACCAGTGGGTAGGAGGAAGTAAACTCTGTTCCTCCTATCTTGCCGCCATCTTCCCTTCCCTGATACACATATTTAAGATCACGAATTTTCCCCTGAGCACTGCTTTAGTTATATTTCAAAAGTACTGATATATAATGCTTTAATTATATGTTTTAAAGACATTCATCAATTTTGTATTTCCTCTTTAACCTCAAATATTATGAGGCAGGAAACACTGTTTTCATGATTTAAAAAAAATTATAAAGTTCTCAATTTATTTTATTATAATCAGAGTATTTTTGTACTATATCCGTTTTAGTTAACGCTGTAGAGTCTATTGGAAAGTATTTTTCTTCTCTATTTTTTATTTTAATTAATTAATTATTCATTTATTTTTTACTGTTCAAATACAGTTATCTCCATTTACACCCTGCCACACCCCCTGCCCCCCAATCCCTGCCTCCCACCCTTGAACCTACCCACTTTGGCTTTTCCATATGTCCATTATACATGTTTCTTGATGGTCCTTCCACTATTATCCCCTATTATCCCTCTCCTTCCTCCTCTCTCGTTACTGTCAGTTTGTTCTTATTTCAATGTCTCTTCTCTTTTCTTTAGAATACAGCATTCGATATATATGAAAAGTTACCAATTAATTATATTATCTAATTTTTCCAAATTCTTAATTATTTTTGTTCACTTGATTTGACATAGACTGAGAGAAAAAGTATCATTCTACTATGATTTCTCCTTTTATTTCTTTTTTTTTTTAAGATTTTATTTATTTATTTCCAGAGAGGAGAAGGGAGGGAGAAACAGCAATGTATGGTTGGCTCTCACATGGCCCTCATTCGGGACCTGGCCCGCAACCCAGGCATGTGCCCCGACTGGGAATCGAACCGGGACCCTCTGGTTCCCAGCCCGCGCTCAATCCACTGAGCTACACCAGCCGGGCCTCTCCTTTTATTTCTTATGATTTATCCTCTATGCATGATTTTATTAAGTTACTTGGTGATAGATACATAGCTCTATTTTATTTATTTTAAAGATTTTATTTACTATTAGAGAGAGGAAGAGAGGGAAGAGAGCAAGAGAAACATAAATATGTGGTTGCTTCTTGAGTGACCCCAACTGGGGACCTAGCTCACAACCCAAGCATGTGCCCTGACTGGAAATCGAACTGGCAACCCTTTGGTTAACAGTCCAGCACTGAATCCAATTAGACTCACAAACCAGGGCAAGATATACAGCTCTACTTTAGTCTACATGTAAATTTTATCCTTTAATACTTTAAAATGTTCATCTCTGCCCTTTTTAATAATTTTAGGCTCAATTTCACTTTGTTTTAAATTAAAAACTTGACATTTGGCTTATTTACTTTGTATTTACAGTTTATTTATTTTTACTTGCCACTTCTGTGTGTTACTTTGTCTTGGGTGTATCTCTTGTGTATCCAACATAAATTTGGGTTTTGTTTTTTTGATACAATCTTGAAGTTCTCTTTAAATTAGTGATATAAGTCCAGTTACTTTACATATATCTAAAACTTTTGTTCTCATTATATAATAAAATAATTAATTAAATCATATACTAATTCTCAGTATTTTCTTTTGTATAAACATACAACTATTTACTTCCCTCAAGTATTACTATGCATCATCACAGTCAAATGGTTTATTTTATCCCCATCTACTACAAATGAGGTAAGCAGTGGACTTACACTACGTACATGTTCTTTCCTTTTCTTTCTAATTTGCATTAATTATATGATTTTTACATTTTAAGGCATATACCATTTATAATACTTTCTGTCACTCTATTCCCACTTTTGTTTTGGTCTTAATTATACAGTTAAATGTATTCAAAACTCATTGTAAATCATCTGATTTAATGTTCTCTTTCATCACTTTTTGGCTCAAAATGGTCTTCGTATGGTTTTCTCAGAAAGGCTCACAGAAAAATAGTCTCTGAAATCTTACCAATTTAAAAGGACTTGTCTGTAGTTTTTACACATGACTGGATATATATCATTAACTCACATTTTCTTTCTTTGAATACCTTGTAAATGTTGGTTCACTGTCTTTTAGTGTAGAATTTTTCTGTGGTGAAATCTGAGACCAGATTAAGTATTTTTTCCTTACAAATGATTTAATCTTTTTGTGTGGCTACTCAAAGAATTCTTTCTTTACCTTTAACAACACTTAACATTACTGCACATTCCCCAGCATGACCATTCTTATTCAATTTTTTGCACACTCTGTCCCTTATGCAGTTCTTTCTATATGTAAATTTTTATTTTTCATTACAATTTTATTTAATTATATGTGCAAATATTTGTTCCATTCCATTGTTTTAGTTTTCTTCCTCAGCTACTCTGTTATATGTACATTCACTCTCCTTTGCTTGGCACATAAAACTCTCATTTTCTCAGCCATCCTATTAAAACTCTTTTTTTTAGATTTTATTTATTTTATTATTAGAGAGAGGGGAAGGGAAGGAGACAGAGAGGGAGGGAAACATCAATGAGTGGTTGCCTGTTACTTGGCTCCCACTGGGGACCTGGCCTGCAACCCAGGCATGTGCCCTGACTGGGAATTGAACCGGGACCCTTTGGTTCCCAGCCCGTGCTCAATCCACTGAGCTACACCAGCCAGGGCTAAAACTCTTTTTTGAAAATCAGTGCTGTTTCAATAGAGTAAACAGCACTAACTCTTTTCATTGAATATTTATTATATTTTCCATTACTATTTATAACTCTTTATTCACTTTATTATTACCCTGATCATTATTTACATTCTAATTTCTATTCTATGTTTCTATCCCTGTTTCACATATTTGTTCTATTTTGTTATTGCATCAGTTTTGATTTGTTTCTGATATTATTGTTATTCACCTACTTATTCTTTTAGTGATTCCAGCTCACATTTTATTGCTTCTATTTGTTCATCATTTCTTTCCTAATTGTGATTTTCTTTACTAAGATCTTCCTTTATAAAATTGATTGATTCATTATTTTTTTATTTTTTATTGTTATTTAAGTACAGTTTTCTGCCTTTCCCCCCCACCCCTACCTACCACCCCAGTCCTCTCCACCTCCCTCCACTGTTTCCATCCCCTCTTGTTATTGTCCATATATCCTTTATAATTGTTCCTGTAAATCCTTTACCCTTTCCCACCATTATCCGCTCCCCTCTCCCCTCTGGTCACTGTCAGCCTGTTCTCAATTTCAATGTTTTTGGCTGTGCTATGCTTGCTTGTTCGTTTTGTTGATTAGGTTCCACTTATAGGTGAGATCATATGGTATTTGTCTTTCAATGCCTGGCTTATGTCACTTAGCATAATGATCTCCAGTTCCATCCATGCTTTGCAAAGGTTAGGATCTCCTTCTTTCTTTCTGCTGCATAAAATTCCACTGTGTAAATGTACCCTAGTTTCTAGATCCATTCATAACTGATGGGCACTTGGGTTGCTTCCAGCATTTGGCTATTGTAAATTGTGCTGCTATGAATATTGGGGTGCATAGATACTTTTGAACTGGTGTTTCAGGGTTCTTAGGATATAATCCTAGCAGTGGAATTGCCAGGTCAAAAGGAAGTTCCATTTTTAGTTTTCTTAGGAAATCACATACTGTTTTCCATAATGGTTGCACCAGTAAGCAATCCCACCAACAATGCACGAGGGTGCCGTTTTCTCTACAAACTCTCCAACACTTATTGTTTGTTGCTTCATTTATGATGGCTATTCTTAACGATGTGAAGTGGCATCTCATTGTGGTTTTAATTTGCATCTCTCTGATAGCTAGCAATACTGAGTATCTTTTCATATGTCTCCGGACCTTCTGTATGTCCTCCTTGGAGAAGTGTCTGTTCAAGTCCTTTGCCCATTTTTAATTGGGTTGCTTGTCTTCTTAGAGTGTATTTGTGTGAATTCTTTATATATTTTGGAGATAAAACCATCTGAGGTATCATTGGCAGATATGTTTTCCCATACATTTGGTTCTCTTTTTATTTTAATACTGTTTTCTTTAACTGTGCAGAAGCTTTTTATTTTGATGAGAGCCCATTTCTTTATTCTTTCCTTTATGTCCCTTGCTCTGGGGACATATCAGTGAAAATATTGCTGTGTGGAATATCTGAGATTTTACTGCCTATATTCTCCTCTAGGACTTTAATGGTGTCACAACTTATATTTAAATCTTTTATCCACCTTGAATTTATTTTTGTGTATGTTGTAAGTCAGTGCTTGAGTTTTATTTTTTTTGCATGTAGCTGTCTAGCTCTCCCAACAACATTTGTTGAAGAGGTTATTTTTATTCCATTTTATGTGCTGCCCCCTTTGTAAAATATTAATTGACTGTAGAGACTTGGGTTTATTTCTGGGCTCTCTATTCTGTTCCATTCGTCCATGTGTCTGTTCTTATGCCAGTGCCAGGCTGTTTTGATTAGAGTGGCCTTGTAATACAGTGTGATATCAGGTAATTGTGATCCCTCATACTTTGTTCTTCTTTCTCAAGATTGCAGCAGCTATTCAGGGTTGTTTATGGTTCCATATACATTTTTGAAGTGTTTGTCCTATATCTGTGAAACACGCCATTGGTTCTTTAATAGGTATTGCATTGAATCAATAAATTGCTTGGAGTACTATGGACATTTTGGTGATGTTAATTATTTTGATCCATGAACATGGTATATACTTCCATTTGTTTGTGTCTCTCATGATTTCTTTCTTCAGTGTTGTGTAGTTTTCTGAATACAGGTCTTTTACCTCCTTGGTGAGGTTTATTCCTAGGTATTTTATTTTTCTTGTTGCTATATCAAATGGGATTTTTTTCCTGATCTCTGCTTCTGATGTTTCATTGTTGATATACAAAAAGGCCTTTTATTTCTAGATATTGACTTTGTATCCCAAAGGAATATTTGGAATATTGCCAAATTCATTTATTAGGTCAAGTAGTTTTTGGCAGAGTCTATAGGATTTTCTATGTACACAATCATGTCATCTGCAAACAATGACAGTTTTGTTTCCTCCTTTCCAATTTGGATGCCTTTTATTTCCTTTTCTTGTTTAATTGCTGTAGCTAGGACTTCCAATACTGTGTTGATAGAAGTGGTAAAAGTAGGCAATCTTGTCTTATTCCTGATCTTCATGGGTAAAATTTTTGTTTTTGCCCATTGGCTGTCGTTCTCTCATATATGGCCTTTATTATGGTGAGGAATGCTCCCTCTATGCCCACTTTGCTGAGTGTTTTTATCATAAATGGGTGCTGTACCTTATCAAATACTTTTTCTGCATCTGTTGATATGATCATGTCATTTTTGTCTTTGCTCTTGTTTATGTGATATATGTTTATTTTATTTTTTATTACTTTATTGTTGTTCAATTACAGTTGTCTGCATTTTCTCCCCACCACTCCCCCTGATCCAAGCCAAACCCACCTCCCTCCCTTGTTTCCACCCTCCCCATTGTTTTTGTCCATGTGTCCTTAATAGTAGTGACTACGTTTGTTGATTTGAAAATATTGTACCATCCTTGCATCCCTGGGATGAATCCCACTTGGTCATTGTGTATGATCTTTTTAATGTATTGCTGGATGTGGTTTGCCAATATTTTGTTGAGGATTTTAGCATCTACATTCGTCAGCGATATTGGTCTGAAGTTTTCTTTCTTCATTATGTCTTTATCTGGTTTGGGGATTAGGATGATGCTGGCTTCATAAAAAGAGTTTGGGAGTCTTCCATCATTTTGGATTTGTTTGGAATGGTCTGGGGAGGATAGGAGTTAGCTCTTCCTTAAATGCTTTGTAGAAGTCTACTGTGAAACAATCCAGTCCAGGGCCTTTGTGCATCAGGAGTTTTTTGATTACTGCTTCTATTTCATCTGCTGTTATTGGTCGATTCAGGCTTTCTGTTTCTTCCTTCTTGAGTTTTGGAAGATTATATTTTTCTAAAAATTTGTCCATTTCTCCTAGGTTTTCATATTTCTTGGCATACAGTTCTTCATAGTAGTGTCTTATAATCCTTTGTATTTCTGTGGCATCAGTTGTAATATCTCCTCTTTCGTTTCTCATTGTGTTTATTTGGATCCTCTCTCTTTTTTTCTTGATGATCCTGCTTAAAGACTTGTTGATTTTGTTTATCTTTTCAAAGAACCAGCTCCTGTATTCATTGATCCTTAGAATTGTGCTTTTAGTCTCTATGTTGTTTAATTCTGGTCTGATCCTGCTGATTCATTATTTTTTAAGTATTTTTTTCCTTTGAACCATATTCTAGTTAATGTTCTTTTGTTATATAATAAACAAATTATATTTTAACAAAATATGTTACTAAATTCTGTTGTTCTTTTATATATTGTTTTTATAATATCTTTGTATAAATGCCATGATTGTCACTTTCTATATTATTCATCACTGAGTGAGTTGGCTTTTCTTGGACCGTCTGTTTGTAGGTTTCTTGAAGTTGAGGCTGCTATAGCTATTCATCTTTTATAAGTAAAATTTCTTTCTTTCTCTACTACCATTGAGGCACATGACTTCTTGCAAATATGGCTTATGTATGTGATTATTCATCTACCTCTATTTGTTATCCTTTGAAATAAACTGAGACTAACCCTATAACCCTTTTCTCTCACCTATTTTCCAACAGAAGATACAATTTTTGCACTACTTGTCAAGAACTTATCATTCAGAATATTTTGTGCTGGTACTATTTGATATCTGCTACTTCTGAGCCACTCTCCGTTTCTTGTCTTCATTTCCTCCCTTGAGACTTTAAACTGATCTGTGGATTATATTTGACTCATTATCTTATGGAAACTGTGGTTTTAGGGTAATGTACATATTAGAATTCCCTCTTCTTCCTTATTGGAGAGAAAAGGCAAAGGTAGAAGAATATACTGCTATGTCTTTCTGTCTTGATGATGTGACAATTCCTATCTAATAGGTTCCATTGTTTCTATGAAGTATGAGACATAGGGCAATGATGGATAGCTTCAATGTTTAGGAAGAATAAACAAGGTATGAAAAAGTGATTTCAGAGAGTAAGAAAGCAAAATTTAAGACACATTCATAAAAACTGCAGTGATTTTTCCCTGGTCAGGTGGCTCAGTTGGATGAAGTGTCATCCCATACACCAAAAGTTTTCAAGTTCGATTCCAGGTTTGGGGATTGTACAAGGGGCAATTAATCAACGTTTCTCTCTCTCTCCCCCCCCTTCATTTCTCTATTAAAAAAAAGCAATAAAAATCCTATCATCAGGTGATGATTAAAAAATAGCTGGGGTTTGCTAAGTGTTCATCCAATTTGCATGATCACAAATATAGAGTTATACGTATGCTAATCTACATGGATGCTTGATGCTTTTCTGCTAGGCAAGAAATTGATCATCTAGATTTTAATTTTTCCTAGTTAATGCTGGTATGAAAAAATATGAACTTCAATGACTATGTGATTTAACAGGGACAGGGTTTTTCACATGAGGAAGGGGGAGTAACATTGGGCAGCAAGGAGGATACCAATCTCAGCAGTTTATGAATTATGACAGGAAAACAAAGCAGTGTCCATTTAGGATAATAGCAGAAAAAAGAAAAATTGTTTTCAGGAAACTGCCAAGTTTCAGAGGAGATACAAAAATGAAAGATGCATTCAGAGAAGCAGTGAATATAGAAGACTTTTCTGATAATGCACCAGGAGTTTCAGGAATCACAGGGGTAAGATTATAATCAGAGTTCAAGGAGGGTCTTATACCATCTTCAACTTTCAATGTTCAGTTAATTTCTCAATTGTGGCTAAAGAAGTATGGCAGAGTTAATATAGTTGGGTCAGAAGTTTAATGATATTATACATAGGTAAGAAGTGACAGGATTGGGAAAGATAAATCACCTCTTCAAACATGCATTTCCTCATTTGCATAGTAGTCTTGTGAATATTAAGGGAGATCATACATATATAAACCACTAAGCACAGGACCTGATATATATATATATATAGTAGGCACATACAATTGCCATACCTTCTTTGTGTCTCAATCAGGATGGTGCTTCATTAGGACGCATACTGGTATCCTCTTAAGGCTTCATTGACATGCAGTAAGGACTTCTTTGTTATATTCCAGTGAGGCCAGGCTTTTTAGTTCTTCCCTGTCATGGGCTGCTATAAAGGCCTCCTCCTCCCTCATCCCTTCATTCCCTTTTACCTTTGTTTCATTTGTATTGGAAACTACAAAAATATTTTGACCTAGGTATGAACATTGACTTTCCCATTGCTTTGGCTTTATGGCTGAGTTAGTTATTATGATTCCTTTTTCTTTAAGTGAGCATGGAAACACTCCTGCCTTTTCTTTTCATATCCTTTGCTATAGAAAATACAGAAATTAGGAGGAAAAGATGGTGGCGGAGTAGGAGGGAGCGGGATCGGCCTCCTCCAGCCAACTGGTGGGATATCTGACTGATTTTCTGAGGAGCGGAGCAATCGCCCAGCTGTATACCAGGAAGATTGGCGACCAGGATTGCACATAAAACTGAAAGATCAGCCGGTAGGGAGTCTGCTTCAAAATGAAGGGGTTCCTCAGCACTCACGGGGAGCTGTGAGGTCTGCGGATCCAGTAGCAACAGCTACCCTGTCTGTTGCAGGATCCTTGGGAGGGAACTGGATTGGGTTGTGTGAGTAGCCAAAACAGGCAAGCCACGTCTGTTAGGAGAGGCTCTGTCCCCGGCAGTCCAGAGGTTGGTGCATACGTGGGAACTGGTCTGCAGCAGCTGGCACTCCCAGCAAGAGGAATTGGAGAGTGCACTGACCAGGAGACCTGAGGCCCAGAGCTCCGGGACTGGGCGCACCCTGCGAAGCCAGTCAGGGGTGGCTGGGGATTGTGCACAACCGGGCACCCAGGCCTTCAGCTCGCAAGCACCAAATACAGAGACAAAAGCGGCCAGCGAATACAGGGGCATGCAGCTCACGCCTGAAGGGCCCGAGACACAACCCAGCCCGTGATCTGAGACCTGTGGTGCCGACTCCCTCCATGGGAGAAAAACAGAGGAGCCCCATCAAGCCCCACTGAGGGGAGACACAGACCTCACAAACTCTGACTCAGTGTGGAGGCCAGGAAGCCCAGAAGAGGTGCTATGAATTCCTAGCAACTGGGCTGGAGGCAGGACAGCAGCTAAGAGTGCAGCTGAGGAAGAAAGAAAAGGAAACCTTATATCTTCCCAGCCTGTTGCAGACAGAAGGACTAGAGGAGCAGGCCTGACCAGACACTTTTAAAGCAGGCCAACAGAAGTCTTTTTTTTTTCTTTTTTTTTCTTTCTTTTGTTTTCTCATTGTTTCTTTATTTGTTTTCCCCCACCCTTCTTCCTATCTATCTTTATATATTTTTATAATTTCTACTACCTTCCCTTCATTTAGTTTCCTAGTTTTATCTTTTTTATTTATTATTTTTATTTTATTTTGTTTTCTTATTACTTTTTCTTTACTTTTCTTTCTCCTTTTTTTCTCTTCTTTTTATCTCTTCATCTCTCTTCTTTATCCACAGGTGAGACAATAAAACCTGGAATTGTGAAGAGAATAGAGTGGGTCTCAGACAAGAGCCAGCCTAAAAAACAGACAGGGTGACACAAAATTAACTTCGCTGCTCCAGAGAACTTGACAGATCAATTTAAGAATCAGAAGCTAGCAAGAAGAATCCCAAAAACAATGAGAAGACAAAGGAACAATCCCCAAATGAGAGGAAAGGAGGAAGCCCCAGAAAGAATGATAAATGAAACAGAGGCAAGCCAACTATCAGATATTGAGTTCAAAGCATATGTTATCAGGCAGCTCAAGAAACTCTAAAAGCTCAATGAGCGCACAGAAAACTATCAGAAACTACAGGGAAACTATAATGAACTCACTGCAAACTATGTCAACATGAAAAAGGAAATAGAAACTATTCACAAGGGAAAAGAGGAAATGAAGAATACAATATCTAAACTGAAGTACACAATAGAAGGAATCAAAAGCAGGCTTGGTGACGCAGAGGATCGGATCAGGGAGGTGTAAGACAAGGTAGAAAAAAACAGCCAAAAAGAGCAAGAACAGGAAAATAGGCTCAGAAAGAATGAAGAGGTATTAAGGGAAATGCAGCACAACATGAAACATAACAATATTCATATAATAGGGATATCAGAGGGAGAAGAAGAAGCGCAAGAAATAGAAAACCTGTTTGAAAAAGTAATGATGGACAACTTCCTTAATCTGATGAGAGAAAAACCCACACAAAAACACGAAATACAGAGAGTCCCAATCAAAAGTAACCCTAACAGGCCCACTTCAAGAACATCATCATTAAAATGGCAAAATTCCAAGAGAAAGAGAGAATCTTAAAGGCAGCGAGGCAGAAACAGGAAGTAACATACAAGGGAATCCTGATAAGGTTAGCAGATGACTTCTGAATGGAAACACTCCAAGCCAGAAGGGAATGGCAAGAAATATTCCAAGTAATGAGAACTGGAGGCCTGCAACCAAGACTACTCTATCCAGCAAGGCTATCAATCAAGATAGACGGCCAAATAAGAAAGCATGACTCACACATATGCTGCCTACAAGAGACCCACCTCAGGACAAAAACTTCCACAGACTGAAAGTGAAGGGCTGGAAACAAGTTTTCCAAGCAAAAAGACAAGAAAAAAGTGCTGGGGAAGGAATACTCATATCAGACAAAATAGACTTCAAAAAAAGGGCCATAAAGAGCTATCCAGAGGGACACTTTATAATACTCAAGGGAAGCATCGGCCAAGAAGACATAAACATTGTAAATATATATGCGCCCAACACAGGAGCACCCAAATACATACAGTAAATCTTGGAGGACTACAAGAAAGACATTGATAGCAACACAATTATATCAGGAGACTTCAACACCCCACTGTCAAAAATGGACAGATCCTCCAAACAAAATCACAGCAAAGACATTGTGGCATTGAACAATGCCCTAGAAGAAATGGACTTAACTGATATATATATATAGGGCCTTTCACACCAAAGAATCTAAATACACATTCTTTTCAAGTGCACATGGAACATTTTCAAAGATATACCATATGATAGGACACAAAACAAGCCTCAACAAATTCAAGAAAATTGAAATCATACCAAGTATTTTCTCTGACCACAAGGGACTGAAATTAGAAAACAACCCAAAGGAAAAAAACCCAAAACACTCAAAATCATGGAGATTGAATAGCATGCTGTTAAACAATGAATGGATAAAGGACGAGATTAGGGAAGAAATCAAAAAGTTCCTTGAAACAAATGAAAATGAATGGACAACAACCCAAAACTTATGGGACACAGCGAAGGCAGTCCTGAGAGGGAAGTTGATAGCGATACGGGCCTACCTAAAAAAAATAGAAACAGTTCCCACAAACAACCTAACCCTATGCATACAAGAACCTGAGGAACAATGGCAAAGACAACCCAGAGCAAGTAGAAGGAAGGAAATAACCAAGACAAGAGCAGAATTAAATGACTTAGAGACTAAAAGGACAATTCTAAGGATCAATGAATCCAGGAGATGGTTCTTTGAAAACATAATAAAATCGACAAGCCTTTAAGCAAGCTCATCAAGAAAAAAAGAAAGAGGACCCAAATAAACTCAATCAGAAATGAAAGAGGAGATATTACAACTGATGCCACAGAAATACAAAGGATTGTAAGACACTACTATGAAGAACTGTATGCCAAGAAATATAAAAACCTAGGAGAAATGGACAAATTTTTGGAAAAATATAATCTTCCAAAACTCAATAAGGAAGAAACAGAAAGCCTGAACCGACCAATAACAGCGGATGAAATTAAAGCAGTATTCAAAATATTCCCAACACACAAAAGCCCTGGACCAGATGGTTTCACAGGAGAATTCTACAAAGCATTTAAGGAAGAACTAACCCCTATCCTTCACAGACTTTTCCAAAAAATCCAAAATGATGGAAGACTCCCAAACTCTTTTTATGAAGTCAGCATCATCCTAATCCCAAAACCAGAAAAAGACAAAACAAAGAAAGAAAATTTCAGGCCAATATCACTGATGAACATTGACGCTAAAATCCTCAACAAAATATTAGCAAAGTGCATCCAGCAATACATCAAAAAGATCATTCACCACAGCCAAGTGGGATTCATCCCAGGGATGCAAGGGTGGTACAACGTTCACAAAACAATAAACGTAGTACATCACATAAACAAAAGCAAAGACAAAAATCACATGATCATATGAATAGATGCAGAAAAAGTATTCGATAGGGTACAGCATCCATTTACGATAAAGACATTTAGCAAAGTGGGAATAGAGGTAGCATTCCTGAACATAATAAAGGCAGTATATGAGAAACCTGCAGGCAACATTATACTCAATGGACAAAAACTAAAATCTTTCCCACTAAGATCAGGAACAAGACAAGGTTGCCCACTATCACCACTTCTATTCAACATAGTACTGGAAGTTTTGGCCACAGCAATCAGACAAGAAAAGGAAATAAAAGGCATCCAAATTGGAAAGGAAGAAACGAAACTGTCGTTGTTTGCAGACGACATGATAGTGTACTTAGAAAATCCTATAGACTCCTCCAAAAACCTACTCGATCTAATAATTGAATTTAGCAAAACAGAAGGATATAAAGTCAATATCCAGAAATCAAAGGCATTTCTGTATACCAACAGTGAAACAGCAGAAACAGGAATCAGGAAAAAAATCCCATTTGATATAGCAACAACAAAAAAATAAAATACCTGGGAATAATCCTAACCCAGGAGGTAAAAGACCTGTACTCAGAAAACTACACAACACTGAAGAGAGAAATCATGGAAGACACAAACAAATGGAAACATATACCATGCTCATGGATTGCAAGAATCAACATCATCAAAATGTCCATACTCCCCAAAGCAATTTATAGATTCAATGCAATCTCTATCAAAGTACCAATGGCATATTTCATGGATATAGAACAAACACTTCAAAAATTCATATGGAACCATAAACGACCCCGAATATCAGCTTCAATTTTGAGAAAGAAGAGCAAAGCAGGAGGGATTACGATTCCTGATATCAAACTATATTTCAAGGCTACTGTAATCAAAACAGCTTGGTACTAGCAAAAAAATAGATAGAACAATGGAACAGAACAGAGAGCCTAGAAATAAACCCAAGTCTCTACGGGAAATTAATCTTCGACAAAGGTGGCAGAAGCATAAAATGGAATAAAAATAGCCTTTTTAACAAATGGTGTTGGGAAATTTGGATGGCTACCTGCATAAAAATGAAACTCGAGCACCAACTTACACCATACACAAAAATAAATTCAAGGTGGATAAAAGACTTAAATGTAACTCGTGACACCATAAAGCTTCTGGAGGAAAACATCGGTAGGAAAATCTCAGACATTCCACGCAGCAACATATTCAATGATATGTCCCCTAGAGCTAGGGACCTAAAGGAAAGAATAAACAAATGGGACCTTATCAAAATAAAGAGCTTCTGTAGGGCTAAAGAGAATAGTATTAAAATAAAAAGAGATCCAACCATATGGGAAAACATATTTGCCAATGATACCTCAGACAAGGGTCTGATCTCCAAAATATATAAAGAACTCATACGACTCCACTCCAGGAAGACAAAAAACCCAATTAAAAAATGGGCAAAAGACATTAACAGACACTTCTTGAAAAAGGACATACAGAGGGCTCAGAATCATATGAAAAGATGCTCAACATCATTAGCCATCAGAGAGATGCAAATTAAAACCACAATGAGATACCACCTCACACCAGTCAGAATGGCCATCATCAACAAAGCAACAGAAAACTGTTGGAGGGGATGTGGAGAAAAGGGAACTTCTACCTCACTGTTGGTGGGAATGCAGACTGGTGCAGCCATTGTGGAAAACAGTATGGAACTTCCTCAGAAAAATGAAAATGGAACTGCCTTCGACCCAGCAATTCCACTACTGGGATTATACCCTAAGAATCCTGAGAAACCAATTCAAAGGTACCTTTGCTCTCCAATGTTCATAGCAGCACAATTCACAATAGCCAAGTACTGGAAACAACCTAAGTGCCCATCTACAAATGAGTGGATCAAGAAAATATTGTACATTTACACAATGGAATTCTACGCAGAGAGGAAGAAGGAGCTTATACCCTTTGCAACAGCATGATGGAACTGGAGATCATTATGCTAAGTGAAGTAAGCCAGGCAGTGAGGGACAAATACCATATGATCTGACCTTTCACTGGATCATAACCAACAAAAGCACAAAGCAAGCAAAACATAACCAGAGACATTGAAATTAAGAACAGTCTAACAATAGCCAGTGGTGAGATGGAGGGGACAATGGGGAGAAGGGTTTTCAGGAACCACTATGGAGGACACATGGACAGAACCAAGGGGGAGGAGGGAGATCGGGGAGGGAGGTGGGGCTGGAGGGGAGGGCGGAGGGGAGGGAAGAGGATCCAGATAACTGTAATTGAACAACAATAAAGTTATTACTTAAATTAAATAAAATAATTAAGTTGGGTGGCAGTTTTAAAAATAGTATAATATTAAACAAAAGCTCTCTCACTATTTGAGAACTTAAAGAGGCATTTTAATTTTTTTAATGTTTCACTTACATTTACTTCTCCTTTGATTATTATCATAGTCAGGGTATAGATGAGCAAAGCTACTTTATATTGAATTAACAAGGTGTAGTCAGTTAGGTGTTTGTTGCCTTGTTGATACATCCAGTGGCAGACTATGACAACAGCTGGCAGGAGTGAATGTGATTGATGTTGTTTATAGATCCCTTGCGGACAAAGTGTCGCTCTCAATATGACTTAAATGCTTAATATCTGTCCTATGCAGATAACATTGTCCAGGATGAACAAATTATGTTTCTAATTCCATTTATATGCAACCAAGCAAATAACTTTTGCTTTAACAAAATTTGAACATTTAAACCTGACACCTCCATACAACAAAGTCTCTATGAGCTATAGATAATGCGGTCATGTATTTGTAGTCTCCCAAGATGGAAGGGTGTTGAGTTATGCCAAATGAATCATGTAAAATACATATAGATTCTTTGTTAATTGGCCAATTGTCAGTTATTAAAGTCATAGGAATGAAAGAGTATAATAGTTTGATACTTGAAAAATCCTTATTTTCCACTGGTTCACAGACTTCTAAAGTAAATATATCTACTGACCAGACTCAGAGCACAGCTGTGCCAGCTGTAAGATTGAATGTATTTTGAATTTTCATTTCCCCTTTTATTTTCACAGATTTCTGAGAAGTTGTTGGAACCAGCTCACTTGGTTTCAGAGTAGAATGACAGTTTATTACCAATGAGTGGCTGAGTGCCTAGGGGCTTACGGAGGAAGGGAGGAGGAAAGTCAGAGCAAGCCACACAATAATGTTTGTTGGGAGTAACCACTGGATTACAATAACCTAACCTCTGTATTAGAAGAGGTAATAGGGGGGCATGAAGTCAGGCAAAAGGATAATGAAAAATGCATTACATAATTTCTAAGGCACATAGACTTTTAATTTTTCTGTAAAATACCACCCAAATCCAATAAGCTAACCTCTAAATGGATTTCCTTGACCTCTAAATGGATTTCCTTTAACAGTCTGAATTATGAATTTTAATGGAGTACCAGATGTGAAGTCGTAGAGAACCGCCATGTTGATGATGATCAGCTGAACAGCAAAGCTCTTAAACTGGGTTGGCTATTTTCTCTGTAAACCATCCTAGAAATAATTATTTTTCTCTGTAAACCATTATAGAAATAATAACATCATTTTATTACTGAGATGTAGAGTATTCCTCTTATTGAAATGCTAGCAGCTCTATACAGCCAACTGCTGGTTATTATCTCATAAAGTGGTCCCCCTTTTTATACCTCAAACTAAGAAACATTATCTTGGAATAGAAGCTTGCAAAGTAAAATGAATCTTAAAGTCAGAAGGTTTACCAAATGTCATATTTTAACTTTCTCCATGTTATCATGAGCAAAGAATTATAATGTTCTTTGAAATCTCTACAAATGAATGTCTCTAAAATGACCAGTAAATTAGAGAGACAATACCAACAGAAAGTTTTTACCTTATGCAACTGATAGCATTAACCAGGATCATTAGTTTAGTGATTTGAATAATGAGTTCTCATTTTATGTATGTTTCTCTTTTGCTGTCTCTAAAATGATAATAATTGAACTGTCACAAATTTAAGTCTTCAGTGGAAATTAGCATTAGTAAGTTTTTTTGGAACTTATAAATCAAGGCAAAGTGTTTTATTATCAGTATTGCCTTCCCCAAGGCAAGAACTGTCATGTCTTATTGGGCTAGAGAAATGAAATGCCAAAGCAATGAAATGTCAAGGTACTCATCATAATAAAGAATGAACTCAAAGTTACAAAGGAGGTTTACTTCAGCTTGCTCCTGCTGTAAGTCTATTTTTTTCTGATTTCCCAGTTTCCAGAAAATGGATTCCCATTTTCTGTTCCTAGATAATACTTAAGAAGAACTAAAAACTGTTTTATTTGACATTGTTCTTGCTGAGAATTCACCTAAGTAGAACTCATTATAGAAGAAATGCCCAGAAAGTAAATATGAGAAGAAAGGTTAAATCTCCAAGGAGCACACATAATGCTCCTTTCTGTCTTGGCGTAATGAAGTATTTTTAGCTTTGTTTTCTTGAACTCATTTGGATGATGCAGGATTTAAAGGCAGGGATGTACTCAATTGATTCTCAACATATCCTAACCCAATAAATCAAAAGTGTCATAAGATTCTTGCATAAGAATCACTGGGATGCTGGTTAAAAATAAAATTTCTACATCCACATCCAACAACTACTAAAAAATAATCCATAAAATAGAGCTCAAGATCCTTTCTGAAAGTGGTGGAGAAGAAAGGAACCAAACTAAGAAAGTTGTAAAACAGGCCCAGCTGGTGTAGGTCAGTGGATTGAACGCGGGCTGGGAACCAGAGGGTCCCGGTTTGATTCCCAGTGGAGGCACATGCCTGGGTTGCAGGCCAGGTCCCCAGTGAGGGCCATGTGAGAGGCAACCATACATTGCTATTTCTCCCTCTCTTTCTTCCTCCCTTCTCCTCTCTCTAAATATAAATTTAAAAAATCTTTAAAAAGGGCCAAGATAACCTATAAAAAAAAGAAAGTTGTAAAACAGTGCTTCATTTGGATAGTGTTTAAAAAAAGATAATAGGCCCCAAATGGAGACACTTATGCTAAACCCCACATCATCAAACCAAGACTTAATTACAGTTTTGGCTCTTCTGGAAATAGAATCTTAAAGCAGTCAGTTAAGAATTACCTGATCAGCACTAGTGGTAGATACCTGACATCCACTAAAGTGACCTCACAGCAACCGGTCTGCTTTTAGCTAGTGTAACCTCCTTTTTTCCAGTTCCTTCTATCTATAAAAGTCTTTGTTTTGTACAGCTCCTCAGAACTCCTTTCTATCTGCTAGATTGGATGGCTGTCTGATTCATGAACACTGAATGAAGCCAAAAAGCTCTTTAAAATTTACTCAGTTGAATGTTGTTTTTAACAATGGTATTAGGTTAAAGACAAAAAAAACTATAAAATCACTAGACTTTAGTTGCTAAATTTGTTTCTTGCAGTGAAACGGGTAAGCAATTATGAACTACATGTATACTATGTGTGAACAGTAAGTAAATATACTGTAGGTAATACAAATTAGGTTTCACACTGTCAGAAAAAGAAGTTTACAAAAGAAGTAGAAATGCCAGAATAAACTATGCTGTGTTGTATTAGACTGGATATATCAATATGAATCCATGTTTATTTTAATGCATACACAAGTAGATAAATAACTTAATATAGATGTGTTTCCATACCTGGGTTAGCATATCTACAAATATTTCCTAGCTCTGTCCTTTGAGAGACTTAGAAGCAGTGACACCCAAGTCACAATGAGCATACCTACAAAACAGATGTTGGTTTCTAAATAGTATTCTTCAATAAAAAGAACCAGAACTATTTAGTGGAGTTTCTGATTCTAGAGCTGGAACAAGAAAAATACAAGATGTTTCTGTAGCATCTTGTATTTTCAGAATATAAAAAAAGTATTTAAGAAAAAGGAAGAGAACAGAATAGTCAATTTAAAAGAACTCCCAATGGCTAAAGCTAGAACAATTAGTAATAAAATAAATGATGATATTGGATTATAACACAAAGAACAAGTTTTCTATGCCTTGCTTCTTTTCTTCTTCTTCTGGTATCTCTATGATGCAAATCTTGTTATATTGCATGTCATCCCAAAGCTACTTTATTCTGATTCTTTTTTTTGTTGTTGTTGTTGCTTTGACTGGGTGTTTTTTTCCACTTTGTCTTCCAAATCACTGATTTGATCCTCTGATTTATTTAGCCTGCTTTTAATTCCTTTTAGTGCATTTTTTTCATTTCAGATATTGTATTCTTCATTTTAACCTGGTTTTATTTGTAATTTTATGCCCTTTTCACATTGATGTAGTTTGCACTAAGCTCCTTATAAATACCATAAATTTCCTGGTAGTCCTCATTGATATCCTTGAGCATCCTTATCACCATTACTTTGAACTCTGTGTCTGATAAATCATTTGCCTAAATTTCATTTATCTCTTTTCCTGGGAGTCTTCCTTTCCTTTGAATGGGGGTTGTTTCTCTGTCTCCCCATTTTAAATGACTATTTTTGTTAGTTTCTACATATTAGATTGATCTGTTTTGATACCTTGTCTTCATGGGGTGGCCTTCTGTGATAGGGAGTCCTGTGGGACTCAGTGGTCTACTTGTTCCCCGATGTTGTTGTATAGCTTCCAACAGAACAAAACAAAGAACAGAAATCAAAACCCACACCAGCAAAAATACCCCTCACAGCAACAGCAATATCAGTGACTATAAGTAGATATTAATAAAGGTAGAAAAAATGAGAATATTACGAGAAAGGTAAAAAAGAATATGAGATTATAAAGGAAAGAAAAAATATTTCGAGAGGGTAGACAGAGGAGAAAAATAAGAGTAGGGAATAGAAACAAGGTGAAGAAAGGGAAAAATAAAATCTAAAATGTAAATAAGAAAGGGAAGGAAGAAGGCAAAATGGAGCAATAAAGTGGAAGAGTAAAATATGATGTTTGATATAATAAAAACAGTTGTGAAAAAATAGGAAAAATTGAGGAAAAACAACAGCCATGGCAATAGCAATGACAAATGAGCAAAGATCCAGAAAGGTGGAAAGAGAATAAGAATATTGTAAAATAGAAAAAAAGAATATGAGATGAGCAAAGGAAAGAAAAGTGATTTGTAGAGGATTTAGGGTGGGGAAATAAGAAGGATAAGGAACAGAAACAAGTTGAAGAAAGAAAAAAAATAAACTAAAATGAAGAAAAGGTAGGAATAAGGAAAAATGGAGTAGGGCAAGGGAAGAGTAAAATATGAGATTTGAAATAAAAAAAGCATGCAAACAATGAAAAAGAACGAGGTGGAATTCATTTTAACAGATTCCAGTGCTTGCCTGCTGGCCTCTCCTTCTGATTTGACTCTGGAAATGTCAGATGCTATTCCCGTCTAGCTCTAACTGGCCTGCTCAAGGCTGTAAATGATCCACAGTCTGTGGCTGTCTCCTTCAGCCTTGGCTGTGTCCAGAATAGTATTGCTGCTCTGCTCTCCTGGCTTTTCATTAGCACAAGGCCCAGATGTGGAATAGGGCCTGAGGAACCAGCGTGGTTTGTCACAGCTGAGAAAAGTTCAGAAAGCCCCCTCCTTGGTATCTCTCTTTCTCCTATGGATATGAACCCAGCAGATGGCCTCTGTTCTGTAGGAGGAGGACCATGGCTTTCCCTTCCTAGAGGTTTTTACTCTGTGGGGCGAGGAGAGGGGCGTCTGCCTGGCTTCAAAGAATCTCAAGTGCTAAACTCTTGCCTTTCTAACTCCCAACCCACTGCATTTGCAGGAGAAGCAGTATAGAACTCTGTGGTCTGTGCAGCTCCTGGCTTGCTAGTGGAGCTGGGCAGGGCCCAGAAAATCCTTCATTGAACAACTTTATGTTCTCCCTTCCCAGCTGGATTCAGTGGGAACAAGCGGTACTTTCAATCTGGTCTTTTTGCTGGAAGAGCAGCTGTGCGTGGGGTCCTTTCCCAGTCCCGTTATAGCTGCTGTTTAAAAAGTTTGTATGTGGTACCCACATCAGAGTACTGAGTCACTGGCTGGTTCTCTGCACATACTCCCTCCCCAGAAAGCAAAATGTGTTTTATCATCATGGCTGGCCATAGCCTTCTGGTGACTATGACAGACCCAGGTGCAGCAACCTGATCATTTTAAGGGATTGAGTCCCTATCTGAAACTCTGCAGGTTGACACTCCCATTATGGTCATGCTGTTCACTGTGTGTTTGTGAGTGTGTGTGTAGCCTGGACCTCCCAGACTTCATATATTCTCCCGAATCACCCCCTGTTAGGGTTGAGGATACCTGTGCAGGACAAGAACCCAGTGTTCTGAAACAGGAGGGGGCTCCAAAGCTGTGATTTGTCTGGTCTCTCTGCTGCTAAGGTGCCATGCACAGGGTGTTTCCCTTACAAGTTATAACATCTCTTTACTGGATGGTACAAAGTATCTTCTGCACTCCTTGGCTTCAAAACTTCATATCAGCTAAGTTTCCTTTCACTGTTCAGGTTCATTGTTAGAAGATCAGCCAAAAATCTGAGTTGGGGGCAAGAGCAAGTGGACTCAGCATCTACCTTCTTGGCCACCATCTTTAATTCCTCAGTCTAGTTAACAGTGTTGCACCAGTGTTAACTTCTTAATCTTAATAAATGTACCATGATTATGCAAGATGCTAACACTAAGGAAAAGTTGGTGAGGTCTATATGAGAAATTTTGCCTTAGTAAGCTCAGGCTGCCATAAACAAATATCGTGGACTGGGGGGCTTAAATAACAGAAATTTGTTTGTTCACAGATCTGTGGTCTGGAAGTCCTAAATCACATTATTAACAGAGTCAGTTTCTGGTGAGAGCTTATTTCTTGGCTTATGGATGCCCACCTTCTCACTATGCCCTCATATGAGCTTTCCTCAGTGTATATGTCTGATGAGACAGAAAGAGGAAATATAAGATGATAATTTCAATTCAGCCATTATGATGATTTTTTCCACATCAATATATGATAATCTGGCTTGTTGCTAACCAAGATCCTTAAAACATGGTTATGACTACTTATATTTTCATAAACACTAATCTGTCCATAAGTGTTTTTATGTGTGCTAGCATAGCAAAAATATTACTTTAGTTGTGAAACAATTAAGTTGCTAACAAGAACTGAGAATAGACATTTTTATTAATGTATTATTAAATATTGTATGCATACTAATAAATATACATCAATGAGTCAATGGGTTGCAAAATCTCATTTTGACAGCAATCCAATTCTTCAAGGTCAGTGAGTAATGAGAAAAATGTGTCAACTATTTAAGATTAAAAATAATTTCTAAAGAAGTTTATTTCTGCTGCCTTTTCATCTCCTATGAAAAACACAAGTGAAAATGCAAACTAACAAATTTCAGTGGTTTGTTAACAATCAGTCTGCAGTGAGTTAAACCTGAATTTACGGTGTTATGTGTTTTGGCAGCTTGAAATTCTATATATTTTAGTTTTTCTCTATTTCCTAAATGTAGATTGCTTGATAGCATGTAAGAAGCTAATTAGGTATAAATACCAACCAGCACCCAAATAACAAGAATCATAATGATCATACAGTGAACAGCTGTGCCATTGGATAAACTGGTACTTTCTCTAATACTGTAGCAACTGAAATATTTCCTAGCTCCAAAAATGGCCTTCATAGGCCATTTCAATTCCCCTTCATAGGCCAGATTCAATTAAAAAGAAAAGTCCTGCTAATGCAGGACTTTAGAAGGCCAGCAAAGTCTGAGGCTTTGTGAACTTTCATTACAAAAGCCAGACAGAATTCTTGCTGACTCTGGCCTTCTCTGATTTCATAACTGATAGCACAACGGCATATAGGAGTAATGCTTATAGGAGCAGTGCAAAGAGAGAATACTGGATTATAATTTAGGACTGAAAAGGAAATAGTTTCTGGGTTTTTTTTGTTTTGTTTTGTTTTTGTAAAATTGAGCCCTATTCTGTCTTTTGTAAACTTGAGCCCTATTCAGTTTTGTTTTGTTTAATTTTACCATTTTGTGTTTTGATCTACTATGAAAAGATTTGAGGAAGTGTGTCAACATCAATTTAGGTTAACAGCTCTAAATTCAATTTAATTCATTACATTTTATTCAGTGCTTACTCAGTGCATTGGTGCTAATTTAAGGGATGGTAAACTAAAGAAACATTGTTTCCTCCTTCCTTCAAGGAACTAACATTATAGTTTTAGGAAGAAAGTAAAACCCCTTTATTATTATAAAACAGAATAAAAACTAATTATGATCTCCATGGTTAGGGAACACAGAGGCTAGGCACTACTCTAGGAAATCATGAGGGACTGAGGAGTGACATTAAATAAGCAATTCAGGAAGCCTTCTCTGAGGAAGTGACATGTAAGCTGAGACTCAATTTAAGCTAATAAAAAGGGAATACCTCCCATGTTTCCATAGTACAAAAAGCAACAAAATTTCATATTACTTGTTTCGTGATCATATCTCACTTATTTTGAGGTTTCAAAAAAGAGCTTCCAATTTTTAGTTAAAATTATTGCTTGAATGCCTTGCCACCCTTCTAAAACTGCACTAATATGAAAAAGTATTATAGCAGGAAAGGTCCATAATATTAATAAGATGAAAAGAATTGGAAAGGAGACAACAGGAAGAAAATGTCTACAATACAGAAAGCAGATGGATGAGAAGAAACTGACTTGGCACACCCAGGAAAACTGAACCCCATACTTGTAGTTGAAAAATCAAGAGAATCAACCAGTTTTATGTCACTGTGCTCTCCAAAACCTCTGGAAAATAGTGCCAGGAACTTCTAGAAAGTGAATATGGGGCTAAAGGCTGGAAGATTGGTGTAAGACATTTACTTGAGGAATTAGAACCCAAACCCCTACTCAATTTCACATAGCTGACACATTTTCTTTTCAATCCTTAGAAAAATAATGGAAGTAAATACTCTCGAGAAGGTAACATAAAGGATATCTGGAATGAAAGAAACTAGGTGTAACTAAAGACTGAGCTACTATAAATAAAACAAGTGGTGTGTGATAGTTCATATGTTGAATATTAAGATCCACATAATTTTTCCTCTACTGAGATTCTCAAACGCTGGTGGCAAGGTCTGTACTGCATAGTAAAGAGATGACAAATTAATTATAGCTGTCCCCAAGAAGGATTTTACCAGATCATACTACCATGAAGTATAGTCACAATACCCATCCTGCACCCAGAGATTCCAATAGGCATTTAAAAACAGCCTATAATATAAAAGATGGATATCAAAACATATATATATATATATATATATATATATATATATATATATATATATAACAAAGTAAGAGCTTCAGAGAGGTAAGAAAGGTTATTAATCCATGAAACCAGACCTTTTTGCTATAAAAGAACTTTTAAAAGAACAATAAAGAGTTTTTGAAAATTTAAAATAACTTTTTAAAATTTTATTATTTATGTTTAGAGAGAGGGGAAGGGAAGGAGAAATAGAGGGAGAGAAACATCAATATGTGGTTGCCTCTTGTGCGCTCCTTACTGGGCACCCGGTCTGCAACCCAGGCATGTGCCCTGACTAGGAATCCAACCGGTGACCATTTGGTTCATAGGCCAGCACTCAGTCCATTGAGCCACACCAGCCAGGGCTAAAAATAACTTTTGACACGAAAACTCAATAAGAATGGTTAAAAGAAAGTTTAAGAAATATCTCAGAAAGTAGAATAAAAAGGCAAAAAGATAGAAAATAAGCTATCCCAGAGATCTAAGATTTAAATAAGTTTTATAAAAAGAGAGAATATAGAAATTAGAGGGAAGAAAATAAAGAAATAATACAACAAAATGCCTCAGCCCTGAAGGACATGAGTTTCCAGACTGAAAGAGCTCATCAAGTAGTCACAAGAGTGGATAAAAGTTGCCCTCACCGAAACACATCATCATAAAATTTTAGAATTCTGGAGGAAAGAAAAACTTTCTAAAATGTTTAGGAAGAAAAAACTTGTTTCACACAAAGAGTCAGATCTCATTACTGAAAGCTAGAAGAGAATGAAACAATGATTTCAAGATCCTGACACAAAATTATTTTCAACCTAGAATTCTATGTTGTGAACTATCAATCAAGCTGAGGGTAGAATAAAAACTTTAGATATGCAAAGTCTCAAAATGTGTGCCACCTAGACACCCTTTCCCAGGAAAATACTAAAATATATAAAACTCTCAAACCAGGGGAAATACCCAGAAAGGAGAAGATCACAGAGACTCCATCATACTCTCTAAAATATTAGTTCTTGGAAGGACATTCAGAAGATGAAAATTTTCTTGAGTGTATGAAAGGATATTTACACAACTGTGGGGAGTTTGGGAATATATTAGCAATAAATACACAGAAAACAAATCACTCAAATCCAAAAAATTGTTAGGGGAGAACCAATAATTGGGTAGGGAAAAAAGTACACACAGTTCATTCTATAACCCTGCTCAGGCATTTGAGCAATATTAATCATGTAAACATTGAACAATATTGAATGAACTAATTATATTAAAAAGATGGGACATAGAAGGGTAGTGGAGGTTGTGAAAGAGAACTCCTCATCTACAGTAAGAAGTAAATAGATAATGCCAAAAAAGCAACAAAATTAAAGTATAACTATATAAATATGGTATACGGCAATATAGAGGTATGTACCAAAACTATCAGTTTAAAGAATGAGCCTGGTTGTTGCTAGGTGGCAGGAAATGCGGTATAGAAGGTGTCAGGGAACTGATTTTAACATACCTCAGAGAAATTTTTGACTATTTCTATTGTGTACCTGGATTATATGGAGGGAGGAAGACAGCAGCTATGTAGGTGGGAGCTGAGCCCACTTGCTCAGCTGGTGGGACATTTTACCATCTTCCAACTGGGACACTTAGCCAAACTTCTGAAAAACAAAGTGAACAGCCAACAGAATCTCAGCCGATATAAAGTTTGGAAGCCAAAGTGTGCAGAGGATGCTTCAAAACAGGTGATAAGGAGGTTTTATTAGCTGGCAGGAAGGTCCCCAGCCCTGGCACCAAAGAATGTGGCAGCTGTGGGGACATTGGAGGATAGCCGGGTCACTTATAGCAGCCTAGTGGCTTCCTCCCCTCCCAGGGAAGGGAAGTCCCAGACCCACAGCAGGAGAGACCTGGATGCATAAAGTCACTGGGTGGAAAAAAGGCAGCAAGCACACACAGTGGATAGAGTATCCAGGCAGGGTTGGAAGTCGCCAGCCAGGACATTGCCAGAAAATTTGGGGGATCCCAGTGACACCTGGAGCTGGGAGAGGAGGTGAGCCATGACTGGCCCTGAACCAGATAGACTATGGACTTGCCAGAGGGTTGGATTGTGTGGAAAGCCAGGTGGTGGCTCGGAGCATCGCACAAAGAGACTTTTGTCAAAAGGGGAAATGAGGTACACTGTTCAAGGACCTCATGCACTGAGTGTGGATGAGTGAGGGTGTGTTTTGCTCCCACTCAGTGCACCTCACAGACGATCAAAGGGATGCAAAACAGGGTGGCTTATCTGGCTCCAGCTGGACACAAATGAACAGAAAGTGCCAGCCACACAGTGCTCTGAGGGCAGTGGGCTGGAAACGGCACCTGTGATTATTGTAGCCCATTCTCAGCCCCCACCCTTGCAAAATGAGAGGAAAGGAAAAAACAGAGCCCATTTCCACACTGCCTGCAGGAACCTAGAAGACCTGGAAAACTGGAAGGGCAGTTGTTGGTAGTTGGTTGGTTGTTTTGCCTCCAGAGTAAGACAGTAAGATCTGGAGCTCAGAAAATACCAGAGACAGATCCAGAGTGAAGTCAGAAGATGAACACCAACAGCTAAGACAAATTTCACTTTGCTCTTAGTAGAATATACATGTTTTCTTTATTTCTCTTTCTTCTTTCCGTATATTTAGTTTCTTTGTTGTTTGTTTTAGTTGTTCATTTTGTTTTTATATTTTCCCTTTCATATGACATTTTAATTTTTCTTCTTTCACATCAATCATATTCCAAATAACTCACTACTCTTGGTCTTTTACTTTTTGTTATTTTTATTCAGATTATATATTGATCATACTATAGTTATACCAAATCCCACAGAGCACCTTCCCTGATCTTACCTCCATTTTGCCATCACGCTGATATCACATCATTACTGTTGTGGTTAACTTTATTTTCTTACACACTACTCCAAGTTTCTATCCCTTACTCTCACTATTTCTCCTCCATGTAAACTCACACAAATGCTCTTCTTTCTTAAGTCACCTCACATTCTTTTTTCCCTTTAATAAGAGTCTTATTTCTTTTTCACTTTTTGTAAACAGTGGCTAGTTCGGTGAAATACCATGATTATTGCTGAACTTTTCCAAAGGAACTCCTCTTCATTCATTATTTGTTTGTACTTCAAATCCTATAAAATACTCTCCCCACATCTTACTGCATTTCACTTCCCCCAGGCCCTGATTATTGAGTGAGGAATTTTATTTCATTGTTTTCTCTCTCCCTTTTCTTTTCCTCTCAGCTTGGGCTTTACTCCTTACTCTTATTAGCTTGCTACCCCCATCCTCTCAAAATAATTTTTACTGTAGACATCTCATATTCATTTTTCACTTTCCTACAATATTCTTATTCCCATTTCACCTTTATTAAACTTCATTCAGCTGTCTCTACTATTGACCCTGTTGTGGTTTATCTGCAATTTTGCCCCAGTTGGTCCAGTACCTTCTCAATTTTTCTTCAAACCTCACAGTATATTCTTCCCTTTTCTTACCCTAATGTTCACATCACTCATTCATGTTATACTTATGTTTTAAATGTCCCCTCGCTTTCTTCACCTTGGTTCTATCACAAATGTTTTCAATTCTCCTCCCTCTTACTATGCAATAACATTTTCCCCTCATTTAGTCATCTCATATTCTCTTTGGCATTTCTTATAAGATCTGCTTTCTCTCCTCTCCTTTATTAATTTTAGTGCAATTGCAGATGAAGTTGCTGATGTGGTAGGGGAGTTTTTGCTGACATAACTTTGGTTGTCTGGTAACACTGCTTTGTTAACCAACACTTGTATAGTAGCACACAAGACAAGGTGGGAGTCGTGACTACCAGTAAGCCCACTGGAGGGGAGAATCCACCAACAAAGGAGCCACCACAAGTAAAGTAGACTATTATAGAGTCTATTTAGAGGCAACATTGTATCTCTCACACTTTACGCCTGAAGCATCAAACTTCCATTTATTGACTACCTACCCCATGTGGGAAGTGGACTAAAGCCCAAGTACAACAAGAGAGTCCGCACAAACATAAGAAAGGGCAACTCTAGAGCATCCAGACAAGGAGATCAAAGATACTGCACCACTAAGCCCCACAGAATCCCTACCAAAGTAGTTCATCCCACAAAGACAGCTAGCAAAGCAGAGCAACTGGAATCATACAAATAACAAGAGTCACCAAAGATGGGAAGATAAAGAAAGAACCTCCAATTGAAAAAAATGAAAAAAATCCCTGATAAAAGAGTAACATGAAATGGAGGCAAGCAAACTATCAGGCATAGACCTCAAAAGAATGATTACAAAGATGCTCAAGTAGGACTTTCATCCAAGATGGAGGTGTAGTTAGATACACTGTGCCTCCTCGCACAACCAAAAGAATGACAACAACAAATTTAAAAACAAAAAACAACCAGAACTGCCAAAAAATCAAACTGTATGAAGTCTAACAACCAAGGAGTTAAAGAAGAAACATTCATCCAGACCAGCAGGAGGGGCAGAGATGGGCAAGAGGGTGGAGAGAACTCTCGGCAATGTGGCAGCTGGTGGAGCAGATGAGCCAGTGGCTGGTGGAGAGGGCAGTCCTATATTTGAGTGCAGATAAATAGGGAGGAGCAACTGGGGAGTGAGACAGACCACACAACCCAGGGTTCCAGCCCAGGTAAATAAAGCCTCAAAACCTCTGACTGACAAAACCTGTGAGGGTCCCAGCCTCACAGGCAATTTTGTTGGAGAGGATGCTCAAGTAACTCAGTGACAACTACAAGGAGCTCAGTTGGAACTACATCAGTCGGAAAAAGGAAATAGAAACTATAAACAAGAATCAGGAAGAAATGAAGAATACAACATCTGAAATAAAAAATAACTTCAAGGAATTGCAAGCTGGCTGGTTGAAGCAGAGGACCAAATTACTGAGCTGGAAGAAAAGGTAGAAAGAAACACCCAGGTAGACCAACTGCAGAAAAAAAAAAACTCAAAAAATGTGAAGATGGTTTAAGGGAACTACAAGACAACATGAAATGAAACAACATTTGAATAATAGGAATACCAGAAGAAGAAGAAAAGCAGCAAGGGATAGAAACCCTGTTTCAAAAAGTAATGACAGAAAACATCCAGATCATGGAGAGGGGAAAAAAACATCCAAGTTCAGGAAGCACAGAGTGTCCCAATGAAGATGAACCCAAAGAGGCCCACTCCAAGACACATTGTAATGAAAATGCCAAGTTTGAAGACAAAGAGAAAATATTAAAAGCAGGAAGGGAGAAACCAGAAGTAAAATACATGGGAGCTCCAATAACTCTAGCAGCTTATTTCTGAACAGAAGCACTACAAGCCAGAAGGGAATGGCAAGAAATATTCCAAGTAATGAAAAGCAAAGGCCTACAACCAAGACTACTCTATCCAGAAAGGCTCTAAATTAAAATGGAAGGCCAAATAAGGAGTTTCCCAGACAAAAGAATGCTGAAACAATACACCTCCACCAAACCAACACTGCAAGATATGCTGAAGGGACTGATTTAAGAAAAAGAATGAGAGAGAGGGGAACACAGGTACAAAGGGAGTAAAATAGCAATGAGTAAGTACCTATCAATAATAACCTTAAATGTTAATGGATTAAATGTTCCAAACAAAAGAAAAAAGGTAGCTGAATGGATCAGAAAATGCAACCCACACATATGCTGCCTATTAGAGAACCACCTAAGAACAAAAGCCCTACACAGACTGAAAGTGAAGGGTTGGAAAGAAATACTCCAGGGAAATGGACAGAAAAAAGTCGGGGTAGCAATACATATAGCAGACAAAATAGACTTCAAAACAAATGCCATAAAAAGAAACACAAGCAGTCTTCATAATACTCAAGGGAAGAATCCAGCAAGAAGACATAAACATTTTAAACATATATGAACCCAACATAGGAACACCCAAATACATAAGGGAAATCTTGGAGAACACCAAGAAAGATATAGACAGCAACATACTTATACCAGGGTATAGAGAACCGTTCTGCACATCATGGGAACTGTAGCTCAGCTCTCGCTTTGGAGAAAACTCGGTGGGACGCAGGATTCGGCAAGCAAGCCCCACATACGTGGACAGGTTTTCCTGCGGGTAAATCAGCCCTACATTTTTTCTAGAGTTAAGGTTTGCACTTGCTAAAACTCTCTTACCCTGGATTAAAGCAACAAACGTTGATTGCATATCTTCAAAGTGGCTTCCTGAAAGTCTGTGATAAACCTCCCAAGTCCAGCCCAACCATTTTCCCCTTTACATTTGCAAAAACCCTTCTTTGATGTGCTCTCCTTGTTGTCTATCACCTAATGTGAACTTATGCATAGTAAGTGAAGACCATTCTGATGTAATGTACCCAGAAAAACAATAAAAAAATCCTGTCTAGGCTGGGGTCGGGGTGCTATCTCTGACTCTAAGAGGGGCCATGTAGTCCCCACGTTTTCTCCCCAGGATTTACATGTGAATTATTTACAAATTGGCCAAAGCATATGGATTCTGCAGGACAGGATTCACAACACCAGGGTATTTTAATACCCCACTGTCAAAAATGGAAAGAACTTCCAAACAAAAAACCAACAATGATATTGCGGCATTAAACAACAACCTAGCTCAAAGGGACTTAACTGAATATATGTAACACTTCATCCCAAAGAAGCAAAATAGACACTCTTTGCAAATGTACATGGAATATTGTGAAAGATAGACTGCATGGTAGGATGTAAAATAAGCTTCAACAAATCAAGAAAATTGAAATCATATCAACCATTCTCTCTGACCACAAAGGCCTGAAATTAGAAACGAACCTCAAGGAAAAAACTCAAAAACATTCAAATTAATGAAGTTTGAATAGCATAGCATTAAACAATGAATGGGCTAATATGAGATTAAGGAAGAAATCAAAAGGTTTCTAGAAACAAATGAAAATGAACACACAAGAGTCTACAACTTATGGGACACAGCAAAGGCAGTCCTCGGAGGGAAATTTATAGCAATACAGGCCTACCAAAAAAAGATAGAAATATTTCAAATAAACAACTTAAACCTACATCTTCAAGAATGGGAGGAATGACAACAAACAAAGCCCAAAGAGAGTAGAATGAAGGAAATAATCAAGATCAGAGCACAATTAAATGACATAGAGACTAAAAGAACAAGTCAAAGGATCAATAAATCCAGGAGCTGGTTCTTTGAAAAGATAAAAAAAATCTATAAGCCTTTAACCAGCCTAGTCCAGGAAAAAAGAGAGAGGACCCAAATAAACACAATCAGAAATGAAAGAGGAGAGACTACAACTGATACCACAGAAATGCAAAGGATTGTAATGAATTACTACTAAAAAAATATATGCCAAGAAACTTGAAAGCATGGGTGAAATGAAAAAAAATTCTGCTAGGAAGGAGGTGGGGCTGGAGGGGAAGGGAGGAGAGGAGGGGAGAGGATGCAAATAACTGTAATTGAACAAAAAAATAAAATAAAAATAAATAAATAAAAATTTAGTTTAAAAAATAAAAAAAAAATCTAGAAAAACTTCAAAAACTGAATGAAGAATCAGAAAGCCTGGCCAGACCAATAACAACTAGTGAAATTTAATCAGTAATCAAAAAATTCCAACCACACACAAGACTTGGACCAGGTAGTTTCACAGGAGAATTTTACAAAACATTTAAGAAAATCACCCTGGCTGGTGTACCTCAGTGGATTGAGTGCAGGCTGCAAACCAAAGAGTCGCCTGTTTGATTCCCAGTCAGGGCACATGCCTGGGTTGCAGGTCAAGTCCCCAGTGGGGGCCATGTGAGAGCCAACCACACACTGATGTTTCTCTCCCTTTATCCCTCCCCTCCATTCTGTCTGGAAATAAATAAATAAAACCTTTAAAAATTAAAAAAAATTAAAAAAGCTAACCCCTATCCTTCTCAGACTATACCAAAAAATCCAAGAAGAGGGAAGAGTGGTATACGCTTTTTATAAAGTAAACACTATCCTTATCCCAAAACCAGATAAAGACACAACAAAGAAAGAAAACTACAGGCCAATATTGTGGGTGAACATAGACACAAAAATCCTCAACAAAATATTGACAAAACTCATCAAGTAATACATTCAAAGATCATATGCCATGATCAAGTGTGATTTATCCCAGGGATGCAAGGGTGGTACAATATTCAAATATCAAAAAATGTAATACAAATCACATGATCATGTCAATAGATGCAGAAAAAGCATTTGTTAAGGTACAGCACCCATTTATGATAAAAACCCTCAATAAAGTGGGCATATAGGGATAATTCCTCAACATAATAAAGGCCATATATGAGAGAACTACAGCCAACATTATACTCAATGAGCAAAAACTAAAATCTTTCTCACTAAGATCAGGGACAAGACAAGGTTGTCCACTATCACCATTTCTATTCAACATAGTACTGGAAGTTTTAGCCACAGCAATCAGACAAGAAAAGGAAATAAAAGACATCCAAATTGAAAAGGAGGAAACAAAACTGTCGTTGTTTGCAGATGACATGATAGTGTACATAGAAAATCCTATAGGCTCCACCAAAAAACTACTCGACCTAATAAATGAATTTGGCAAAACAGTGGGATACAAAGTCAATATCCAGAAATCAAAGGCTTTTTTTGTATATTAACAATGACACATCAGAAGCAGAAATCAGGGAAAAATCCCATTTGATATAGGAACAAGAAAAATAAAATACCTAGGAATAAACCAAACCAAGGAGCTAAAAGACCTGTACTCAGAAAACTACACAACACTGAAGAAAGAAATCATGGGAGACATAAACAAATGGAAGTATATACCATGTTCATGGATCAAAAGAATTAACATCATCAAAATGCCCATACTACTCCAAGAAATTTATAGATTCAATGCAATACCTATTAAAGAACCAAAGGCATGGCATATTTTACAGATATAGGACAAACACTTCAAAAATTTATATGGAACCATAAACAACACTGTATAGCTGCTGCAATATTGAGAAGAAAGGACAAAGTAGGAGGGATCACAATTACCTGATATCGAACTGTATTACAAAGCCACTCTAATCGAAACAGCCTGGTGCTGGCATAAGAACAGACACATGGACCAATGGAACAGAATAGGGAGCCCAGAAATAAACCCATGTCTCTACAGTCAATTAATATTTTACAAAGGGGGCAGCGCATGAAATGGAGTAAAAATAACCTCTTCAACAAATGTTGTTGGGAGAGCTGGACAGCTACATGCAAAAAAAGGAAACTTGAGCACCGACTTATACCATACACAAAAATAAATTTAAGGTGGATAAAAGATTGAAATATAAAGTCATGACACCATAAAAGTCCTAGAAGAAAACATCGGTAGAAAAATCTCAGACATTCCACGCAGCAACATCTTCATTGATATGTCCCCTAGAGCAAGGCACATAAAGGAAAGAATAAACAAATGGAACCTCATCAAAATAAAAAGTTTCTGCATGGTTAAAAAAAAAAAACAGTATTAAAATAAAAAGAGAACCAACCATATGGGAAAACATATTTGCCAATGATACCTCAGACAAGGGTTTGATCACCAAAATACATAAAGAACTCATATGACTCCTCTCCAGGAAGACAAAAATCCCAATTAAAAAATGAGCAAAGGACTTGAACAGACACTTTTCCAAGGAGGACATACAGAGGGCCGAGAGACATATGAAAAGATGTTCAGTGTCATTAGTGATCAGAGAGATGCAAATTAAAACCACGATGAGATACCACCTCACACCAGTCAGAATGGCCATCATCAACAAAGCAACAGATAACTGTTGGAGGGGATGTGGAGAAAAGGGAACCCTACTGCACTGTTGGTGGGAATGCTGACTGGTGCAGCCACTGTGGAAAACATTATGGAATTTCCTCAGAAAACTAAAAATGGAACTGCCTTTTGAACCAGCCATTTCTTGCTGGGATTATACCCTAAGAGCCCTGAAACACCAATCCAAAAGAATCTATGCATTCCTATGTTCATAGCAGCACGATTTACAATAGCCAAGTGCTGGAAGCAACCTAAGTGCCCATCAACAAATGAGTGGATCAAGAAACTATGGTACATTTACACAATGGAATTCTACACAGCAGAGAGAAAGAAGGAGCTTGTACCATTTGCAACAGCACGGATGGAAGTGGAATACATTATGCTAAGTGTAATAAGCCAGGCGGTAAGGGTCAAATTCCATATGATCTCACCTTTAACTGGAACATAATCATCAAAAGAAAAAAGGAAGCAAAACATAACCAGAGCCATTGAAATTAAGAACAATCTAACAATAGCCAGGGGTGAGGGGGGAGGGGACTGTGGGGAGAAGGGTTTTCAGGAACCACCGTAGATGACACATGGACGGAACCAAGGGGGAGGGTGGAGGCAGGGGAGGGAGGTGGGTTTGGAGGGGGTGGGGAGAGGGGAGGGGAGAGGATGCAGACAACTGTAGTTGAATAACAATAATGTAATTTAAAAAACATAATATATCACATAAAAAGAAAATCAAAAGCCACATGATTACATTAATAGATGTAAAAAAAATTTGATAAGGTAATGTACCCATTCATGATAAAAGCACTGAGCAAAATGGGATTAGAGGGAGCATACCTCAACACAATAAACACCATATACATGAAACCGACAGCCAACATCATATTCATGGACAAAAACTAAAAGCTTCCCACTAAGATCAGGGACAAGACAGGATGTCCCATTTCACCACTGCTATTCAATGTAATATTGGAAATCCTAGCCACAGTGATCAGACAATAAAAGAAATAAATGACATCCAAATTGGAAAGGAGGAAGTAAAACTGTTATAATTTACAGATGACATCATAGTGTACATAGAAAACCCTAAAGATGCCACCAAAAAACTACTCTATCTAATGAGGGAATTTGACAAAGCAGCAGGATACAAAGTCAACATTCAAAAGTCAAAGACACTTTTGTACACCAACAATGAAATATCAGAAACAGAAATCAAGAAAAAAATCTCATTTGCTATAGCAACAAGAAAAATCAAGTACCTAGGAATAAACTTAACAAAGGAGATAAAAGAACTATACTGAGAAAACTACACAACACTTAAGAAAGGTATAAGGAAGACACAAATAATGGAAGTATATACCATATTCATGGATAGGAAGAATGAACATCAACAAAATGTCCATACTAACCAAGGCAATTTTTTATGTTCCACGCAATCCACATAAAAATATCAATGGCATATTTCATAGACATAGATAGAACATTTCAAAAATTTATATGGAACCATACACCACACCAAATAACTTCAGAAAATTGCAGAAAGAAGAACTAAGGAGGAGGGATCACAATACCTGGTATCAAACTATATTACAATGCCATGGTAATCAAAACATTCTGATATTGGCATAACAGACACATACGTCAATGGAACAGAATAGAGAGCCCAAAAATAAACCTAAGTCTCTATAGTCAATCAATATTTGATAAAGGGGTCAAAAGTATAAAATGCAGAAAAAAATAGCCTCTTCAACAAATTGTGTTGGGAGAGCTGGACAGCTATATACAAAAAAATGAAACTTGACTACCAATTTACACCATACACCAAAATAAACTACAGATGGATAAAACATTTAAATGTAATTCTTGATAACATAAAAGTCCTAGAGGAGAACATGGGGAGATATTCTACACAGCAATATTTTCACCAATATGTTCCCTAGAGCAAAAGACATAAAGAAAATAATAAATAAATATGACTTTATCAAATTAAAAAGCTTATGCACAACTAAAGAAAACATTATCAAAATGAAAAGGGAACCAACCATAAGGGAAAATATATTTGCAAATGATACCTCAGACAAGGGTTTGATCTCCAAATATATAAAGAACTCACACGACTCTACACCAGGAAGACAAACAACCCAATTTAAAAAATGGGCAAAGGCAGTTCCATTTTCATTTTTCTGAGGAAGTTCCATACTGTTTTCCACAGTGGCTGTACCAGTCTGCATTCCCACCAACAGTGCAGTAGGGTTCCCTTTTCTCCACATCCCCTCCAACAGTTATCTGTTGCTTTGTTGATGATGGCCATTCTGACTGGTGTGAGGTGGTATCTCATTGTGGTTTTAATTTGCATCT